>JAGWCC010000857.1:0-125139 GCA_022651775.1 Drusus annulatus
AGTACCAGACTATTCAGATCTGGTCACCAAACACATCTTAAGCCGTTTCGATCTTGGATGGTAGTCATTCATCAGGTCAATACTATGTAATCAATCACGATAATTGTACATTATATTTTACTTTGTTACATTTGTTTAATACTTTTCATATTTAATAAGCGTTTTTGTACCTAGTACCTACCCGACTTTGTAATAAGTCTCTTAGTTTGAGCCTTCGAAATGAAGCTGATTTTCCAGCCAAGGGTGTTTCGCTCGACAAGATAACACTAGGGTAAGTGAGTCGTCCTTGAAGCCCGCTTCAGGCGTACAAGCAGACCTCTGAATTAAATGGTAAACCATGGCAATGGTCACTATCATACGAGCACAGAGTACAGTGTGCATTCGTAGAACAGAAATAACACGGGTAAACTAGTAGACCATTCCACACGAGCAATGCCAGAGGGAGGAGGGGAGATAATGATAATCCTTCACCGTGGGAGAAAACGCACAAACGCTTATCAACCATGTTATGTGTTTTCAAAAATAATATTAATTATATTTTCGTAGAAATCAATCACTTTGTGGTTTGACATATTTAATGAACTACTATAAATATACTTTGTATAAAACGAGTATAATTTTTTTTTGAACGACCGGTTTCGCTTAGCCTAAGCGTCACCAGGGTACAAAATTAAACTAAGCAAAAATACAAAGTGTGCGGTTATATTTACACACAAAGGGAGAAAAAAATATAAAATAAAATAACAAAACAATGAGAAAACAATAGAATAACATTTAAATTATAACAAAAGAACAGAAAAAAGGAGACAGACAATATAAATTGAAAGAGACAAAACGTCAACTGAGAAGGTATATTATTTTTATTCATTTTAAAGTTATACTTTTAACATTTATTTCATTATTACAAACACACATTCATTTATAATTGTTTTTAAATGTGATCATTCTATTATGTTGAATTATACAATCGTTCTATCATTTAAACAATTACATCAATACCCATAAAATAAATATTTTTTGTAGTGAATACCGCACAAGAGTCCCAACTGCTCCCAACCGTCTAGAAGCAGCGACTCTACCACTCTGGAACGTGCCGCAAATACACTACATATTATTTTATATTAATTAAATGTGTTATGACACATATCAATTAAATAAAAATGTATTTGCGCACGTTGGGTTTGAACCCGCTACCTCTGGATTCGTACTCAAGCGTTTTACTACCGTCAAATGTTAAATACGAGAAGAGAGAGAAAGGATTTGCAGAATTTAGTATAAAAATGCAATATCAATGATCTTCTATGGCAAAAAATGAACAGAACTGTTGGGGTTGTAACCAGTTGGGGATGCCGTGGTCCCACTTGCTCTAGACGAGTGGGCGCAGTTGAAACACTTATGCGGTATTCACTATAAATATATACGAGTATATTCTAAAAATGTTGGTGATAGAAGTGTATAGTGAAATTATATAATATATATATTGTATTTACATAAAATCCTTTTCAATTGAAAAGTTTAACGCAATGTGCAGAAGGCCTCGTGGGTCTGCTGGCTTTTTAAAAGTCAAGGCCGCTGAGATAATAGAACATGCATTTCAGGATGAGATTGCAACAGGTTTCCAAGGGTAAGCCCATCAGTTTAAATGGAGCGTAGAATAGCCGACGCTGCCGCACGCTGCATTAATCCGCGCGAATGGCAAGGGCGGAAAAACGTGCAGCGGAAATTGACGCGATAGAGATTAGGGGATGAAAAATGTGTTTAATTTTAATGGCGGTAATTAAATTCTATGGACTGTGGATTACTGCTGCACGTGTCGCTAAGGCCCCGCCAATGACGATTCGACAGTTAAATTTATCCCAGAAGGAGTTAATTTATTTTTTATTAAATTCATTAAAATATAGTTACATGCTAATATTTGGATGATTTGTACAGCGCCGTTTTTGTGAAAAATCACCTCAAGGGTGTTGTACCTAACAATTCATTGCAAAAGCGATGAAAAAGCAAAAAAAATAATCGACATAACTGTCTATAGTCAGTGGGATTATTGCATCACCAATTGGAGTATGTTGTGAGTTTTAAGGTAGCAAGAAAGGAAAGGAGATGGAGAAGATGAAGGTTGGGAAGTACCTAGCTATTCAGATCTGATCTCCAACACGGCTAAAGCCATTTCAAGCAACGTATTTCACCAGAGAATTTTGATATTTCACCAGGGCGATACTTAGAGTATCTACTACTCGGGAACTTGTCGCAAATATACTACAAATATATTATTGAGCATGAATTAAATGTACTATGACATATATAAGCCTAATAAATTTCGTTTGCGCACGCCGGGCTCGAACCCGCGACTTTTGGATTTGCAGTCGAGCGTCTTACCACTCAACCACGGATGTCATCAGGTACATAATACAGTTAAACGTTAATAGCTAATTAATTCGTGCTTAAAGTTGTTGTAGGCCATGTTAAAAATATCCACATTTCCTTAAATAACCTAGTAAGTCTTCCCAGGGGCATCACCATTGGTAAGTTACTTCTGCACCTGGGAAGAAACAGACGCCCTTTGTTGGCGGCTTCGCGTGAAATTTTCTAGAACCTAGAATCCTATATCAGTCATGATGTCAAGCATTAATAATACAACGTTCAAAAGTTTATGAGACGATGTATGCATTTGAATGGTGAACCGGATAGTAGCTCAATTCCTCTGATAGTTCTCCGTCATTGTACAAGCAACATCTTCCGCTTATTTTAACGGCAGTAGGAGTTTTTCAAATATTGTCAGGTTATTCGTTACCCAAGAATGTTTCTTGATTTAAAAAAAAAATAATAATGAAGTAAGGAGTGTGTGAATAATTGAGTTGATGGTTCAACTTATCTGCCTACACCTGCGTAAAAATGGCGTAGTGCTTAGTTATTTATTTAGTTTAATTTTAGAACAGCCGGTGAACTAAACAAGGAGGTGTTAGAGATGTGCCTGATTTATTTTGTTCACCCCCTCCCCAATTAGCCAGGTGAACCCGACTCTTTCAGTCCTCTGCAGAGTTATGCCGCATGCTGCTCTGTGAAACCCGACGTTACGGGCGCTTATGAAACTTGATCATTCCATCCTGTTTCTTCCGCCTTTTCCTTTGCCCATAAGTTGAACGTAGTTTGAGATTTTTTTTAAATTTAGTGTAAATATTAAAAATCGTTTTAATGCGTTGAACACTCGGTTAATTGTTTTTTTGCAGTTTCTAATATCGACGACGTTTTTAAAAAAAATTTTGTTGAAGTTTTTTTTTTTTTTTTTTAAGAAAAATGAACCTTCCCGGGTTGCGAATAACCTGAGAATATTTAAAAAAAACTCTAACTACCATAATAGTAAGCAGAGGATGTTGCTTACGTAAATTTTTCACTCAGCAACAAACCGTTCAACATATTTTTTGTCAAGAAAACAAATGTGTATTTTTTAAAAACTCTCATTAATTACACTATTGGGGTAATTGTAGCCTAGTGAATGCAAAGCACGTTTCAAAATTATATCCTCGGTGGTCGAGTGGTTAAGACGCTCGATTACGACTCTATAGGTCATGGATTCAAATCCCGGCGTGCGGAAATAAATTGTACTCGATTAATAAATGTTATTTCACATATGACAAATATAAAATGTACGCTCCAGAGTGGTAGATACACTAAGTATCACCCTGATGAAGGACCACCATTCAGAATAGAAATTTTGCTTGAAATGACTAAAGCCGTCTTTTATGACCAGATTTTAATAGCCAGGTACTTCCCAACCTTCATCTTCCTCATCTCCTTCTCCTCACAACCTTCAGTTTCACAACAATTAGGGATGCCATTGACCCACAGGCTCCAGACGGTTGGGAGCAGTTGGGAATCTTATGCGGTATTCACTGTAACAAAATTTCCCGGAACCAGTATGGCATCCCCAATTGAGGTTTGCTGTGAGGCTGGAGGGAGTGGAAAAGGGGAAAGAGGTGAGAAAAAGGTAGGTTTGGAAGTACCTGACTATTTAGATCTGGTCACTAAACACGGTTAAAATACAACTTTTAGATTGTGAAGGGTTGTCTTTCACCAGGGCAATTCTGGGAGTATATAACTCTATACCTTTAATGCACTCTTTAGAAATAACACATTTTCCCAGCTACGTGTACTTACGTAGCTGTAAAAGGGTGTTATCCCTCTGGTAACCATCTCGATTTGAATCTATTTTTTCAGGTAATCTGCAATCTCAGTGATTTTTTATACATTTTCTCTGAAGGTTTATTAAAACACAAGAATACCAGTGTACTCTGTTATAACAGCGTTAAGTACATTACACTACCCAAGTCATTATTCAGACTTAGGGAGTAGAGTCTCCCCCTTTGTTGGAACCTCACAAAGAAGGTTACTGGGGTATTAAAATAAGTGTTCATAGTTGTAACCTATCAATCTAGGAAAGAAACACATCCTTATCTAGTTTTACTAGAACCTTGATAATTTAATCATATTTAAACTAGAGTTAATTCACCAAAGCTCAATGCTTTATTTTGATATTAATTAATTCTTGAAACAATATCAATAATTTTCAAAAAGAAGACACAGAAAATAATTAGAATTAAGTCGCAAACCGAGACTTGAACTCTGAACCTCTTATCTATACTGGAGTAATGTCACTGCCAATTGAACTACCAATTTTTTTATAGAAGCAATCTCAATCAGAAAATCAATCTCATATTTATGTGAAAATTATTCATGTTATTTTTTTCCAATTTCTTCCGATAAAGAAAGGCCATCTTTGTATTGGTATGCAAAGCTCTACCCGAGCACAGTTGTATACCTAGATAATGTCTTGGTTGTCTCAGCCGCCACCATATTCTTTTTTTGTATTTCTTTCCGTTTTTCGTTGAAAATTACTGATAGATTAAATATTTTAATAAAATAGTTTTTATTATTTTAAAAAATCTTTCGGCTTTAAAAAATATTACGGACAAAATTTATTGAATACCAAAGTTAACTTGCATAGCAACAGATGAGAAAGTGTTCGATGTAGCTCGAAGCAGTTTTTTTTTTTTTCACTTCTGTTTCACACATAGATAAGTAACAAATCGACCTTTGGAGGCGGATTTATTTACATTTTTTTAAGGTATCCGAGTGTCTGAAAGACCCACGTTATATCAGAGAATATACAAATACTGTCAATCCGTTCCAGAGCCGAGCTGTTACACATGAAAACGGCTCGTAAAAAACGAATGTTTTTTTTAAGCTTCAGACCGGAGATGGCTGCCAACTCAACATTTGGGCACACTTGATTTAACTAAACAGTTTTTCATTAGTTTTTTTACATTTCTCTTGTACATATACTAACGCAAAGCTATCACCAAATGGAGACATTATTTAACATTCAATACCTACATAAATGAGTTTTCTATAATAATTAAAATTAACACAAAATCTATTAGATTAAAAAAACCCAAAGACACGGGGATCAAAACTACATTGCATCAATTAATATTACCGTAAATCCCCTACACTCAACCTTTTTTGTGCGAATACTGCACAAGAGTCAAAACTGTCCGGAGCCAGTGGAACTATGTTGTAGGCTGAAGGGAGTGGAAAATGGAGAGAGGTGGGCGCATAAGAGTCCTAACTGCCTAGACTAATGAGACTTTGGCATCCCCGATTGGGGTATGTTGTGAAGCTGAAAGTAGTGGAGAGGGGAAGGAGAAAGGTTGAGAAGTACTGGTCTATTCAAATCTGGTCAAAAAATACGGTAAAACCGATTTCAAGTCGATTCTGAATAACGGTCTTTCACCAGAGCGATACTTATCTAACCTGAAAATCATGAGATTCGACTCGCCAAGAAAAAAGAATATTTGCTTTAATCCAGCCATTTCAAATATAGAATAAGGTCTGTTAAAATACATTACAAATAGGTACTTTATTAGGTAAGTAAGGATTGGAAAGGTTATATTTTTAAAATTTGATAATTTCAATCGACGTCAGTTCCGAATTTGAAAAACTTACACTAGTACAGTCGTACCGACGTACTCACAAAGGAAATTATTTTATTATCAAAAATAACAGTCAACTCACTTAATTCATAGTTGAGACAGACTTTCGAATGATATATTGTAATTAAAAAATCCGTATTCCAACCACTTCAAATTATACTTCGTTATTTGTGAAGAAATGTCCTTTGATATGTCCTTTGAAGGCCATAAATCTAATGATACCCAAGAAATTTGTCACATGTTCTCTAATTTCTTTAAGTCAACGTTTGAACCTGCCTCCATCAATGACACAATCGACATCGACCCACCTGAATCAGTTTACGACTCTGGACTTGCACACATTCACACGATTCAACTGACTGAAAAAGAAGTGCTATTAAATTTAAAGCCGCTAGATATAAACAAGGGTGCAGGTCACGATGGAATACCGGCGTTTTTTTCCTTAAATAAGCTGCGTCGTCACTGTGTGTGCCTCTTACAATATTATTCAATAAATGTCTGAGTGAAGGGGTTTTCCCTACCAGGTGGAAATCGGCCTATATCATACCGGTCCACAAGGGTGACTCGTGTTATAATGTGGAAAACTATAGACCAATCTCCATTCTTTCCGCGATTCCAAAACTCTTGGAAAGACTTATACATGACAACATATATCCGCAGCTTGCCGCCAAAATTATAGATCAACAACAGGGGTTTGTCAAAGGCAAGTCTACCACGAGTAATTTACTTATTTATTCAAATCCTCAACATGGATCGAGGCCACCAGGTTGATTCAATTTACTGCGACTTCAAAAAGCTTTTGATAAGGTTGACCATCTTATTCTTATTAAAAAATTATGTACAACGGAATTAGGGGAAATTTATTACGATGGTTTGTCTCATACTTAACAAAAAGACAGCAAGCTGTGTCATTACGAGGACATACTTCTAAATGGGAACCAGTTACCTCTGGCGTACCACAGGGATCCATCCTGGGTCCGCTGTTATTTATACTTTTTATCAACGTTACCAAATGTTTTTCGCACTGTTTTTTTCTCTTGTACGCTGATGATATAAAAATATTTGCTGTTGTTAGGAACTTAAATGATTGTCTGCTCATCCAAAGAGATTTAGTAAGGTTTGAAGCGTTTTGCAATGAAAATAAAATGTATCTAAGCTTCAGCAAATGTAAACAAATAAGTTTCACTAAAAATCACAACGCTATAATACACAATTATTACATTGGTAACTACCCACTCGAGCGCGTTTATAGTATAAGGGACCTAGGCATACTTTTTGATTCCAAACTTCATTTCGATGCACACATTGAGAATATTGTGAACAAAGCCTACTGTATGCTAGGTTTTGTTTTCAGAAACAGCCGTGTATTTCGAAAACCTGAAACCTACCTTCTTCTTTAGTATACGCTGGTCCGTTCTCAACTTGAGTACTGCGCCCCCATATGGACTCCACTTTACGCCGTCTACAAAGATAAAATAGAAAGTATCCAAAGGAAATTTCTATATTTCCTTAATTACAAAATGAGCGCACCTAGACGGGGATACATAGATATGCTATCCAACTATAACGTCTCCACTCTGTATAACCGGCGAATACACCTTGATCTCACGACCCTGTTTAAAGTTTGCAATAACATGATTGACTGTCCTACCTTAGTAAACCTAATCAACCTCAAAATACCACCCAGAACAACTAGACTTAAGGACTTATTTCACATTATCCAGGCACGCACAAATGCTGGTGTCAGGGATCAACATCAAACTTCAATGAATTCCGACATATTCTTTGATACAAGTGGTACATTTGGTAGAAAATCAAAAGCTGAAAAAAACAACTAAGTGTACTTATTATTTTTAATTTAATTTTTTCTTAGACACTGCTTTTTTCTTTATTTTTTCTTTATTTTTCTTCTTCTTTCTTCTGTAACCCTTAATTAATCGATTTGCTTTTATTTCCCTTAAAATTTTAATACAAATATTCGGCAGAGATTCATTTATCAGCTACAATATGTAAATCAGTGAGAAATGGTTGTGATACAGGCTAATTCTCCAGTGTATGTATTTATATACTTGTTATTAATTTACTGTCTGTATCTGTATTTTCTTCATTAATAAATAAATAAAAAATAAAAATTTAAAAAAAATAAAAAAAATACCAACATTTGGCAAAATTATTCAGTGCATTTGTTGGATCCAAAGCTGCGATAAAACACCAAATGTGTTTTCAGCTTCAGATGACTTTGAAAAATAGTGGACTATAAAATGAATAAAACTATACTACTTGATGGAAATGTCTAATTATGGATGTGGAGAGATTATGTAGTACAAAAAGTAAGGTAACCAATTCATTGACCGATGAAGTTGATGTTTAAATTCTTGATTAATTCTTACCCATTGTATTATTAAGTAACACCACAACAAAAATCACTTATTATAATACAATATTATTTGAAGAACAACAGCAAAATGAACAACCAAACGAGACACCAACGAACGAACACGTTTTTTTACATTACTCTCCTGTTTTTTTAAACGGAAACAATGGTGTTGTTGAATACGGAAATCAAATATATTAAAATGGTTGGGTAAGGTAGGAACTGGATGAAAAACAAGAAGGTAAGAACATTACAAATGATCTCTTTGAAATCCAACAGTATTTTTGGAGATGCATTTATAAAATGGTACATATAAATATACGGGAAATATCCCACTACTCTATCAGTTCATGAAACATTATTTTTGTGTTTCAACCCTTAGAAACACGTCAATGTATGTTCGTAGATAAAATGGGTTGACGTCATATAATATAATTATTTTAATAAGGCTGACCCGGATCATAATTTAAAGTAAGCGAGTGCATGGAGGAAAAGCTTTCACATCATAAGTTCACATTACACCATTCTAATTGGCCAAGTCTCCCACTAATCTCAGTGCTTTATGTGTGTGGTTTTTATGTTTCTTCTTCGTATTTCTGAGATCCATTATCTTGAGATTTCATGTGCGTGTTAAAGTTATCACATAATAAAATGCAGGAGGGGAGAAGAATACAATAAAATAAGCACACGATAAAATAAATAAGAACGTTTTTAGCATTTTAATTGCTGTCCTACTCTGTAGTAGTGCTGTGTAGATTAGCTCATGTGACTGTTTTATCCATGTGACTAGGTGTCTTGAAATATTTAAATCCCAAATTTAATGCCATTTAATTGTAATTTAACATAGCCTCTCTACCTCAGGAAGTGGGATGTCATCTCGATCATGTTTGTGGAGGATCCTTGGTCTTAAATAATAACAAATACTCATAATAATCACATAATGTATTTTCTAATATTAAGGAATTAGTTTGTTTATATGAGAGGCAAAAAAACATTTACCCACAAATTAGACGGCCTACATGGTCGAGTGGTAAGACGCTCGACTACGAATTCAAAGGTCGCGGGTTCAAACCCGGCGTGCGCCAATAACTTTTATTTAATAAATATGTGTCATAACATGTTTAATTAATATAAAGTTTATTTGCGGCACGTTCCAGAGTGGTATGATTCTGAACATTCAGAATCAAAACGTTGCTTGGAATGGCTTTTGCCGTGCTTGGTGACCAGATCTGAATAGCCAACCTTCCTCTTCCTCATCTCCTTTCCCTCTCCACTATCTTAAGCCTCACAACATATCACCATTGGGGATGCCATAGTATCACTGGCTTTAGACGGTTAGGAGCAGTTCAGACTCTTGTGCGGTATTCCTGATAGCAAAAAAAGGATTGTTTGTTTTTGTTAAAACGTACTTTATATTTTTGGTACTCTTGAACGATGAAAATCAGCCGGGATGTTATAAAGATCCTCTCCCTGGCGATGGTCATGCTGCAAAGCAGCTTTTAGGACTCTTCGTCGTGGAGAAATGCATGCTGCATATGGGGAAGAATGATCCTGGTCGTCTTGTTGTCCCTGGCAGTATTGCCGGGCAATTCGAGCACCTTGGCGTAGTTGTGATTTCTCAACTGTTCGTTTTTCCGAGAGAACACACTTATCTGTATTCAGACCTTCTGCAGGTAATTTCGGGGTTCTGATCTACTAGATCGAACCCGTTAATCACTCCTCGCTCACGTCTGTGAATCTTTCGGCAGTTGATTCCTTCTTGGTAAGCCGTTGTCAGTTTTTCCGGCGGGCTGTGCACCGCCCTGCTTATGAAAAAAATCTTTAGAAATTATGTAAACGGAAAATTGTTTTAGATATGCGGGATGATTATACGCTCATTAATTATGTCGGTTGCGTTGCTTCCTTACGTATCCTTTTTAACCATGTGTACTTTTCGTTAAAATGGGTAGGTACCTTTAAAGTTAAGCGGTAAATTTTCATGTACTAACGTCCACTGCTCTTGATTTGTTTTAAAAAAAAAAATACTTTTAACTTGAATCAACTTATTCAGCTGTATTTCAATATCAATTATTGAAGTCGTCTATCAAATACACTATCTAGATGAGCAAATGAACTCGGTTAGAGCTTTGCATACCAATGCAAAGATTGCCACCTTTATCGAAAGAAATTTTCAAAAATAATATTATTTATTTTGAAGTAAGTATGGGATTTACAAAAATCACAGTACACAAAAAGGTTTTGGTAGCGCAATTGGCAGAGACTTACTCCCGGATACAGTAGAGCTACAGAGTTTAAGTCTCGGTCGTAACCTAATCTTTATAATTTCAGTGTTTTCTTCTGTTTCATATTACGTTGAAAATTATTTATATTGTTTCTATAAAAAATAGAATCGCTCACCAACTACCGCTAAATAATATTAAAGAAGATATTATTAAAATTCAGATTCAATACATTATTGAAAATAAAATAAAACTTTATGCACTATGTAAACTTTACAAGCTGACACTTGTAATTTCGAAAACTTGAGAAGCGAACTTTTTTCATGTAAAAATACTATTTTTTAACTATCCTTTGGCACAAAACATTGTTCTAAAGTCTAAAGTATGACAGAGGCTTGTAATTTTATTAAATTTCATTTCAAGTTTAAAAAAAAATATTTTCATTAAATCCGAGCTACGAACAAATATATATTTTTTGGTGAATCACCACAACTTTGGCAAAAGTAAATACCAGGAACTGTGGGACTTATTTGTCGAATTGAAGTGTTTTATCAAGGAAAAATATGTCACGAGAACAAAATAAAATCAAGTGTGGAGTACCTTTTAAATATTAAATATTTTGTTCGCTCCTATAAACACCCTAAAGCACACACTACTCTGACAGCGACTCTTGTTGGACAAAAGGAGTAGGTGGTTTAGGGTACTTGCAAAAAGCACGAAAAAGAGTTTTTTTTTACAAGTTTTCGTTTTTTAATAATCGTCTGTCAAAATCATCTTTGTAACAGAAATAAGTACGAATACACAGATTTCAGTCGGTTTGGAGCCACAGAACTCAAGTTAAAATTGAAGCCATCCGATCCCAATTTTGCAAAACGCCCGTTATAACGATATTTCATTTTTTTTAAATCCTCTTTTCGACTATTTTTCAGAATCATCAGCAAAACGTTTTTTTGTGTATTACAGACTGTATATGTCCATTTATAAAACACAATAAAGTAACATAAAAGTAAATTAAGAGATATTTTTAACATGTCTCTTGAAATCTTTAAGGTTTATGTTGAAGATATCAAGAGACATGTTATTTAGTAGTACCATACCCCGTGTCATACTGTACTGAGCCAACACGTCTGTTTTGCCATGTGGAATACAGAGCAGATCGTCGTGTCGCCCCTGGCAGTAGTTGTTTGGCACAACTCATAGCATTCCAGGAAGTATGGATTGTCAATCAAATTATTTAATATTCTGTACGCTGTTACTGCAAATGCCCCACTCCCTCTCGACTAGAGACTTTGATAAAGCGTATCAGAGAGCAAATCTTTATGATGCATAAATTTTAGGTACTCGCCGTGGAAAGTGTTAATACCAACCCGAAAAGCTTGTAAAAATCCCGTATTTTTCAATGATTTACTTTCACAGTCACCTTTGGAGAACAAAGCTTATTCTGAATCTGAAGTTTTTAATCAATTCGGAGCTATGTGAACCTATTTTATAATCGAACTTTTCGTGTGTGTTGAACACACGAAAAGTTCGATGTTTGGCACACTAAATATAATATGTTCGTCTAATTACATTTTAAAGGGATTTCTTTGCATCCAATTCAAGATTAATGAAATTAAATCACAATATAGAAGAGACAAAGAGGCATATCAGATATGCCAACCGTGATCTTTTGTTGTACTAATGGCAGCTTGCATAATATTTTCTATTGAATACTCTAATGCGTTAGTCACCCACTTTGGGCCAAAATACCTATTAACAGTTTATATCATCATGAGAACGCGTCGTTTTCCAATTGGATTTTATATAATAATAATAAAATAATAAAAAATCTTTATTTAAATACAGTTAACAGTAATAACAGAAAAATAATAAAAATAAAAGCAGAATAATCATATAAAATACATAGGGTGTATAAAGGTGTAGGTACATTTATTTATTTTAACAAGAGATCTATACATTGTAAACAGTATATATATATATATATATATATTACAGAAACAATAATTAAATAGAAATATATACCATTATCCATATTTGCTTAATACATATAACTTAGTTTTTGTATACAGTTATTACTTTTGTTTTCTCGTAATCTGCCTCACTAGGCAAGCCTGTGTTGAGGCAGTATTTTTTGCCGATTGTTTTGGTTACTTCAAATTAAATCAATCTATGGTTAATGTTATTTGAAAGTGTTAATTTAATATTAATATAGAAATAGTAACATAAAATCGTACATATATAAATAAGTAATTATTTGTTCTGTGATTGGTTTATTCAATGACTTCGAATTTGGGTGAGTGCACCGGTAAATGCTCTGTCTTTGCTATTAATCCAAATTGTTATGTTATGTTTGAAATTATTTAATGTTTGACTTTGTTTTAAATTTTTTGGAAGAATATTGAAGATTCTTGTCGCAATGTACCTAAAACTCCGTTGACCAAATGTGGTAGAGATAACAGGATATTGGAGTAAATCTTTGTTAGTATTACGAGTAAATCGAGTGTGTGGTCTTTTTTCGTAATATTTATGTTTGTTTGTAAAAAGATGAGTGAGATTATATTTTACATATATTTGTCGAACGTCAAAGACTTTTATGATGTGATAAATTGAGTTAGAACTTGCAACTAATGTAAAACGGCATCCGCGGTTCTTCTATATAAATTACCAAATTCCATCCTACGATCTCTTCCTTAACCCGCCGCATAACTTTTCCCAACCGGGTAGCAACATAGTTTCACTGTACAAAAAGAGGGAACTCTAGTGACCTTTAAAGAGTTTTATTTCATTTCTCGACACTAGAAGTATTTCGAACAAAATTACATTTACATCACGCTGACTTGTAAATTAATTTTATATTTTTCTGATTAAAAAAATATGTCTCGTAAAAACCCGACGCCTAAAAATTCCGTAATATTATGGGAGTCTTTGATTTACTTGATTTAATTTACTTGAATCGTATTGACAAGATTTTAAAAAGTAAGAACCAAAATATTTACAACTCATTTTCCACATTGCCCTTTTGGTGAAAAAAAGGTGTGCGTATATCTCTCTCCCTCTTTTTTTACACATCTTATTGGGTCTGCCTCCTTTATTTTTACTTAAAATGCATTAAATCTATTCTTTTGTTGTTTCCTGATTCCTATTTTAGTCAATTTATTCAAAATAGAATATAAATTTACCTCTCAAAGGCACCACAAAAATCTTTAGAAGGATGTAAATTCGGATTTTTCCTTGCTAATTTATCTCGTCTTAGAAAATGCAATCACTTATGCTTAAATTGCTAAGACTCACGTAAAGATACAGCTCAATTAAGTAGGTCGAGGTTACAAACACTAACTAGCTCGAACTAACATTTGATATTTTTTTATTGCCTTTTTTTTGTAAAACTGTCTCCACGTAAAGAAGCAAGCGGCCAAGTGTAAATGAGGAAAAATGTACCGTGTCTCATGTACTCATTGTTTATTTGTATTAGTTATTGTTACAATACAGAGTCAACAGTCACTCAAATAGGAGGGAACTATTCGGAGTATATACTGTTACTCACCCTTAGCCAACTGCATCCCTACGTGAAAACAGTTCTACCTTCTCGCTAAATTATTCAAAGAAAATGTAGATTTATCTATTGATACCCAAAAAGGGTGAAAAATGTGTGTATTTATTTATCGATGTCCGAACGGGAACTGACAGAGGTTTACTTCCCTGAGGCGTATTTTTATATAGTAAAACCATACATAAAAGAATTACGATTGTGGAGATCCTTAAAATATGCAAAGCCTATTCTAGTTTGAGGAGTGTCAGGAAAATACGCATTGCTAAAATAGATAGAAGAAAAAGTCAGGGACATTTCAGAAATACATGGTACGATCTGTAAATAAATTGTAATATTGATTATTGAAATCAACAATATTCAAAGATCTACCAAAATTTTCATCCCAAATAAATCATTAAACTTATTTTTTAACAGTCTTAAATACTATTAATATCGGTATTTCTTTTTTTATCTGCATGATTATGAGCAGAGTTCTATTCAAACACAACTGCAAACATAGATAGCGTCATGAATAGAATTAAACCTTTTTTTTCGCAGGATCTTTGACTTTTTGCTAGTTTTAAAACTAACTTGATACATATTTTTCTATTTCATGAAAAGTGTTAGTATTCTTTCGTTAGTCGATTCATGATGTTGTGAAACGAAGCTATTTTTTTATTATAAGTACTATATATTATCATTTTACTTTATTTATTATCTTTGATATTTTTTTTCATGTATTTTATTAAGCTTATGGGATTTCACCACCCTCCACTGAGATCTGGAATATATATTTTTTAATACTTATAAAAATAATTAATATTATAATGAAGTGGGAAGCTTTATTTAATTTTAATTTAAAAAGAAAACAAATTATTTGAATCGCATCATTTGTCGGAATAACAGAAAAGTGCGTATACATGTGGATAAATGTAACAAAAAAACCATTTAAAACCGCTTTTTTATCCAAATGAAGAAGCGCCCTTGAGGTGATATTTTACAAAATTTGCGCTATATAAATTAGCTAAGTATCATTATTTTCTTATGTCAGACATTTATTATACGGTACAAAAAATGTCACCGTTCTTTTTTTAAATATTAAAATGAAAATTAATTCTAATCTTTGTTGTAGTGAATATTTTCACTGGAAAAAATATTAGTTTGATCATCGTTAGACAGTTTTTTTGTGGTATATTTCAATTTCAAAAGATTCATCAGAATAACCATTTCAAAACGTTAAAAACTTAATGGTTTGAGTGAAGCACTCCAGCCGCAGTGTGTACAAACCTTTACCAACCCTTATACGGAATTCGGGGAGTGTTGAACGGAACCAATTTGTTTTTTTGGTTCAATAATTCATCCTCGTACTCCCAATTATTCCGAGTGTGTTTGTTCACGATCTGTACAAAATTTGTGAATTACAAAGGGTTCAAAATACTTGCAATTATCGTAAAAGATTTAAATTTAAATAAGCCACTTGAGTATTCGAAAATTCGGGGCTCACCATATTTAAATTTTTATGTTGCTACTTGAGGGGAGATATTTTCAGACATTTATTTTTAAAAACCAGGTGACATTGAGATAGTGAATTCAAGGAAATTTGTACAATTAGAGCTCTTTGAAGTACTGTGAACATTAAACGCACAAAGGCATTGTTATAACAGTCAATTAGACTCTGAATTTTACCTGGCAAACTTTTCGCACCCCGAATTCTTGTAGTCTACAGAACGTATTGATTTTATTCAGATTCGTATGGTTCAACATTTCAGATATTAGGGTATTTTTCAGTTCATTCTCGCGCAATGGTAATTTATACCCGTTTCAGTGCTGCTGAGGCATTAAAAAATAAACCTCTTGGGTCAGAAATGTTATATATTTGCATTAAAAAAACCTAATTTAAATGTCGATCCCTCTTTTATTTCAACGTCGATTTGAAGTATTTTTTTACTGACAAATAACACCAATATTAACCTTTGAGGCTCGAGAGTTGACTTTGTTTTTACAAGCTATCAGAATATTTAAAAAAAATATATCGCTTAAAACAATGACAATAAAACAACAACGTAGACAACTAGACTTGTTTTCTCATAATTTTCTGTGTATGTAAATAATATATATATATATATTATATATATATATATATATATATATATATATATATATATATATATATATATTTCTCTTTGTTTAACCCATGAAAAATCACGGGATGTAACTTGACTTGCGAAGAAAAAAATATTAGTTCCTATTTCAAATTTAGAATAATGTCTACTAAAATACCATCATTATAGGTAGGTACTTTATAAGGGAGGTGAAAATTTTAAGTTAGTTCCAAATTTAAAAGGTTTACACTCATACGGACGTACTTACTTCCAAATAAAATGTTTTATAGTTTATTGTACACTCAAAACCTGAAAGCCGAAATATTTCCTGAATATACTCGTATTTGCCAATTTATATGAATGTAAATAAACCCTTACAATATTTTCACATTCAAATTTTCTTCCTTTTACAAAAATAAAGTCAAACATTCCCGGCTTACGAATAACCTGATAATATTTGAAAAACTCATACTACCATCCACTATAAGCGGAAAATTTTACTTATTCAATGGTGGAAGACTTCGCTAGCAGACGAATCTATCTATTCACTAGCCTATTCACTGGTCTTAAAAAATCCGGTATTTTAAATATAAGGTTGTGAAAACCTCGTTAGACTATCTTTTGACGGTATAAGGGGGCTTGGAGATAGAAAATCTTCAATTATATTACGGAAGAGAAAATATTTCCTTTCTTGTCGAACAAGATTGAATTCTTGCATTCAAAGTTTTCGATGCGAACAAACCACCACTCTTCACAGTTACAGTTAATAAATGATTGTATTGTAAAAAGGTCTGCCTGCGATAAATTTAAATAATCTTAGTATAAGTCGTATAAAATGACTTTTTGTTAAGGTTTGCTCATACTGCTTGCTTTTTCTAAACGATTTTCAGGGTTCTGCGTGGACCAATCTCGTACATTCTCGCCCACTCGCCCAGTTTTCAGCGCTTCCAGCTGACTTAAGTAGAAATCAGGGAGCGATGCTGAGTCTGCTTCAGTTGCCAACTGCCTCCCGAGCAGAGCGGATGTTAGCCTTATCTCGGATAAAAAATACATCGCGATTCCCTTCTCATCTGTTGCATCTCATGTGCCCCGTGAAAACCCACTTCAGATTACTGAAAGTTAAATATTTTCATCCATTAAAATATTAAAATGGTTCTGGTTAAATAAAAAATGACTGACGATCTAGGTTCTTCATCGTAAGGAATGTAAATTCGAATTTCGAGTATTATTTTTACATTTTACAAAACTGAAATAAATATAACATCATTATTACTATTATTAAAAAACAAATCAGCTGTGAAATCGTTTTTGAGTAAGTTTTTATTTATTTTTAATATTCACTCTAATCGACATATCGCGCTGAAATGAGTGAATACGATTTTAATGATAACTACAAACAAACGTCATTTATAAAACAATGACGAAGATGTGAAAAATAATAATAAAGTTTCATCAATACTTATCGAATTCTGAAGTAAAGTAAAAGCTCTACGTCCCATTATGCCCACTTCTCGCAGTTCATGCAGAAAACAAGAAGTCCCCAGTGTATCTGTATTAATGGAAAAATCTCCGGCAAAACTTACAAAAGTTCTCCTCTTTTTGAACATCTTTGTACATAGATCCACACTCTGTCTTCCATTAGAGGAAAGTAAACATGAACATATCGGCACAATTAATCCTAATTCTCCGCTAGAATATGAAATTGTAATAACACCAGAGAGTTTGCAATATCCTTTGAGGGAAACGGGCAAAATGCTAGAAGGATCCGATGAAATGCACTTCAACCGTGAAAGCGATCGTAAAAATCTTCGTCGCCCAAATAAATCTCAAGATCAAATGGAATCAAATAATCTTGAAGGGTCGAGTCTAGATGAATCAGACAGCGCAAGCAAGGGTGATGAGTATATTCAAGATTTCACGGACGCCGGGCAGTTCTATCAATTCTTAGCGAACATAACGGACTTTGAAAAGTTGGAAAACTTTGGTGTTTTAAGTTTTGAAGAGGAAAATA
This sequence comes from Drusus annulatus, assembly GCA_022651775.1. Taxonomy (NCBI): domain Eukaryota; kingdom Metazoa; phylum Arthropoda; class Insecta; order Trichoptera; family Limnephilidae; genus Drusus; species Drusus annulatus. The sequence goes on from JAGWCC010000857.1 coordinate 18,226, forward strand.
ATACGGAGTCCAAAGAATCGGTCAATAACACTCTCTCTTGGGACAATACTTCAGAGGCAGGATCGGTTGCCAGAACCCAGAGATCGAACCCAGATGTAGAGAATAACAACTTCACCGAGTACAACGTGGGAGTGCTGATGGCATCGCACTTGGACTCCCCCTTTGACCTGGAAAGATGTGGACCAGCTGTGGATATGGCACTGGAAGAAATAAACGAAAGGTTCCTGGCTTCACACAAAGTTCGACTGCAAAAGCACCAGGGAAGGTAGGAATGCATGCAAAAATATATATTTTACAACCATCCATATTTTGTTGCTTTTTACAATCTCGACCCACCTAGAACTTCACTGTGGTGGAAAAGGGCTAGTTTGTATTAATTTATTGATGGCTTTGCGACAAGAGACCAGAGACATTTTTTTAAACACAAACTGGCAGGCCCCGTGAAATATATATTTTTAATCAACTATTCTATGAACCCTGCTTATTTTTTCAATGCAATATGAGCTTCCACTACTTCTACTACGCTACAAATACAGAGGTCACGGGTCCAAATCCCGACGAGTGAAAAGATTTTTTTTTTAACTGAATACCAACGTAAAAATTTTCTATTTTTCCGCCCAAGAAGTCGAAGTTCAATAATATATTTTGGATTCCAAATACTTATACGGGTATTTATGCTGTCTCGCGGTGAGAATCGAGCCCGTAACTACCCGATCAAACACCAGATACGTGGACCACTACCCTAAGGTGCTCGCCACTTCCACAAACACCGAATGCAGATTTATTTCAAACTAATGTTAAAAGATACTTCATGAATCAACTGAATGTTTTAACGTATTTATATGTTTTTCTATTTAAATTTAGAAATCCAAAAGACGAAAATATCTGCAAACGTATTATTAAAATCAGATCAGTTATAATGATATTGTAGTACTTACTTATCCCAAAAGCTTAAAAATATTATTAACACGTTTTTTCAAATACGCAAAAGCCGTGAATTTCGTACACAATACCGCAATGGGCCTTTGAATGATTTTTTTCCGTATTAGATTTCTAAGGCATTCGATATCTTTTTTAACATCATGTTTTCAAAACCGCAGCACATTTTTGGGAATTGTACGTTTCAAGACCCGAAAAATAGATTTGTATTTTATGAACCAGAAAAAAAAATTACTCACTTTTGAACAGCCATATATTTTTTGAAGTCTTTAAACGTTATGGAAAGACACATGAAATGTCGTTTTAAATGATTCAATCATGAATCTAATTTCAAGGGTAACCATTTTTATGTGATACCGCACCAAGAGTCCCAACTGCTCAACCCTCTGGAGCCAGTGGGACTACGGCATCCCCAATTAGTGTATATTGTGTGGCTGAAGGTTAGTGGAGAGAGGAAGTATATGGGGAAGAGAAAAGTTGGGAAGTACCTGGCTATTCAAATCTAGTCACCAAATACGGTCAAAACCATTCCAAGTAACATTCTATTCTGAATGGTGTTAATAACATTAATTGTGGAATTTTATGAAAATAAATATGTAAATATACAAATACACATATTGATGAAGTGACGCCACGAGCTTAAATGGATTTATACATTTTGTCATTTGAAAAACTACAAGCTTTTTTTGCATTTTCAGACTCTCTTTTTAAAAAGCGAATCGTATGATTTTTTTTTTTTGAGCCAGTGGAAAATGAATGGAACTCACTAATATTGCTATCTTTTACTCATAAGCAAATTCTATAGCCCTAGCTTAGACAAAAGTAATTATTTATAACCTTAGATTAACCATTCATTAAATATTCTCCAGAAGCCTTTGGCATTCTTAATGAATCCGCCTTCCTACATTAGAATGATGTAGGAGCTTTTAATATTAGCAAAAGGATTAAAAAAAACATTTTCCTTTAAAAAAAACTTTGCGGTAAGTATTGCACTCTTATCAAAAATATGAATCAAATTATGGTAAAAATCATGACTTAAACGAATGCCTTAATCTTTTTAACTTATTTTCTTTAAAATCTTACTAATCACTCTCCTTTTGAGATTTTTCGACAGAGACCCAAGATTCACTAGCTTTTCCGTCATGACAGGCTATCGCTTTCTTTTTCTACATTTCTGTACATTATCAGGTGAATTAACGAACTTCCAAATCGGAGACACCTCTATAAAAAGGCATTTACATATCCGTGTAACTATACATTCAAGCTGGGTTAGATAGAGAATTTTCTCGGAGTGGAGGTTTGCTTGCCTCCGTTTTCCACCCTTTGGATCTCGACCTTAATGTTAACGTGAGAAGCAAATTGGACGTTCTCTAATCCCGGCGGCGCCAGCTGCCTGGCACATTAAAACTGTACTTGACTTGTGTAACGTTGTGCATTATTTCTATGACAGGAAGGCTTTCATAAATTAACCTTTTCTCTATGCCCCGTGATTACTTTTTAATGATTTGAATTTTTCTACGTTACAAACTTCTACTTTGTGATAAATAAATTAAATTTGTAAAAAAATGACAAAACGTTTTTGGTTAATTTTAACGATGACCAAATATTCCATAAGTGAATATTAAAAAGACATAACGGATTTCAGTTAGGACGAATAAACAAAAACATTATGTCGATATGTGATATGAATGGATGTATAAATACCCTAGCCTTAGTCTTAGGTACGCCCATGTCCGCTGAATCCGGTAAAAATCATCAAAAACTGACTACACTGCCTTAGATAGATACCACTATATATACTTTAAGGTTATACCCATATCTGATCACATTTTAAAATGATTTATGATAACGATCATGACTTTGTATAGTTTTAATTTGCTTACATATCTGTTACATATTATTTTTTCGTTGTTATATCAGGTTAGGTAATTTAGTGTGAAGCGCATTTGGGGTGAACTATCACAAAATGCGCTATATAAATTCACTGTTATTATTATGAAAACTTTTAATAAATAAGAAGATTAGCAGGATAAGAAGAACCGATTATTATTTAAATAATACGGTTTTTTTTTACGAAAGTAGAATTTTTCAAAATTGTGCACATAATCACAAAGTCATACTAATCATAGTAAACTAACCCACATAATAAATAAATAAGCAATTTTTTCAATTATTTGTGCTAATAAGACTAACTTAGAAGAAGAAAATAATATGTTTACAAATTAAAACTATCTAAAATCATGATCGTTATTATAAATCATGTGATAAAAATGTTAAGATGTGGGCATAACAGTGCATGTGTACATCAACAGATTAAAAAAACAATTTACCAGATGCTAATGGTATAAAAATGCAGATGAAACGTATGAATTCATATTAACATATTTGTTGAATCAAAGAAAAAAAAATAGATTAAGGACAGTTAACATGTTGGTACTTAAAAACATTAATATTCAAGTATTATAAGTAAACGATTCGAAAAATGTAAGCGGTGTAAATATAACAAGTAACAAAAGAACAATAAATATTTTGTGACAATAAGTTTAGGGTGGGTAGGAAAATAATGAAAGAAGAAGTCGAGGACGCCCGAGGAAGACATGGAACTATCAACTTAATCATGTACTTGAATCCGGTCATGTGAAAAGTCAGAATAACAGAAGAGTATGCATGAATGTATAAATGAAGCAAGGAGTGTGTGCCAAGACAGAGCCGTTAGCGGTCTGTTTTCTCTGCCCACCCCTTGCGGAGAAACGGCGTGATGGTTAGTTAGTTAGAGCTTAGGATTTTTAGTAGACAGTAAGGACTTTGAGTTGTAAGGATACAAGTAAGGAGAAAACCGTAACAAAGTAAATTAAGGACGTTTTCAAAGAAATTAAATTTTATTAATTTACGTTTTGTAAGCAGGATTTTTAAACAATTTGGTTTTTAAGACCCGTTTGAACTCTGCTAGGTTCTGTATTTTGGCAAGTTTTGGAGGAAGCTTTTTCCAGATGACTAGGTCGGATACACTTAAAAGGTACCATATAAAATAATACTTTAATATTTATACTTGGAACTTTTATTTTCATAGTGAGGATATATCACCACCATATTATAGTTGGTGGAATATCGGTTAATTAAGCCTGAGATTCTGGGTTCAACGCTCGTGTAAATGTTCATAGTCCATCCTTTGATGATTTTTTTCACTTCAGTCCTTTAACGAAAGACATTTTTATTGGTTTCAGTAAAACGTGAGCTTAACGACGACTTTTCAGCGAATTCATTGCCTCATAAATATAACAACCCCATCAATCAACCTTGAAATTTCCTTCAGAGTGGCAATAATATTAACACAAGGAAACCTTAATCAATCGATATGCATACTTCACAAGACTCGATACTCATTACTCGATAACATTATCAATAAATTTTAGAAATTTTAACATAATTTATGTGCAAAATTTAAGCCTATAAGAAAATTAAATTACAGTTTTTGCTCGTAACGTTGATATTTTAAGTACATAGTATAAATTGGATAAATTAATTTACTCTATTATTAAAATTGGAATTAATTTTATAGCATTTATGCTTATTTATTATTGAATATTTAAATAACATTGATGATCTAAAAGACAAATTTGAAACAGAAAAAAGTCATAAACTTAAAAGAACGAGACTCGAACGCGGAATCTCCCCACTATCCGGGAGTAAAGCTCTGCTCATTAAGCCATCAAGACCTACTTACTTACCGACTTACTCCCGGATAGAGTAGAGGTTCCGAGTTCGAGTCTCGGTTATGACCATTGTTATTTTTAGTCGCTGGCTTTTTTCTGTTTCATATGTGTTTTAGATCATTAATATTATTTAAATATTTGATTTATTTTACTTCAGGTTTTTTTCCCAATATTTTTTCCATCATAAATTATCAAAAGAAGTAATTCTACTTTTTTAAAACATCCGTAATATATAAATTCCAAAGATAAAACAATGGGAACACGTTAAGGCACTGCTTGTTTGCGGGTAATGGAGATCAAAAGTTAATTACAAGTTGTAAATAAAAATAATCGCGTTCATGCGTAAACCACACATAAAAAAGACAATTAAAGCCACCATTCGGAATTGAAACATTGCTTGAAATAACTTTTGCCGTGTTAAATGATCCGATCTGAATAGCCAGATATTTCCCACCCGTCTTCTTCCTCATTTCTTTACCCTGCCAAGCTTCTTCTACTTTACAACCTACCCCAGTTGGTATGCCATAGTGCCACTGGCTTAGGGCAGTTAGGTATTCATAAAAAGTAAAAAAATATTTACACACCATTTTTGTAAAGTATCCTTGAAGTGTTCGTATCACTAAACTAAGCTGTGTTTAATTTTATTCCATTACAACAAATGAGAGTGAGATTCAGTTACATGTAGAATGTTACATATTATATTTGACCAGTTAGTAGGTGAGTGGACAAACGCGTCGGATTCCCATCCGGGAGTCGTGGGTTCAATTCCTCTGCTGGCTAAGTCCTCCATCATTGCACAAGCAACATCTTCCGCTCATTATGATGGCGGTAAGAGATTTTGAAATATTGACAGGTTATTCGTAATTCGGGAATGTTTGACTTTCTTTTTAAAAGTAAGAACTATATAATTTTAACTCGTTCTCATTACAAAGTTGTCATAAAACACGATGCCACCACTTTCATACTTAATAGTATTATTAATTATAGATTGGTGACTAGAAGTTCATAAATCAATTATGATTTAATAATAAGTCTTTATTAAAATCATATATTTAACAAAGGTGCACAAGTTAACGTGCAATATTATTGCTCCACTTTACATTTGCAGAGATAATATAATCCATTAATCTAATTAGCAAAAAGGGTTCAAATAATTTAATAGCTAATTTAACATAACATGGATGGTTCAAAAATACATATGAACCGCGAAAGTAAAAAAACAACCCTTATCGACGAGATTTTATAAAATTACATAATTTAAAACCCCAGGGATCAAAGCTTTCCGATATCACTAATCAGATACCGTTGAATAAACTGAAAAGGATATCGAGGTAGATATTACGGTAACACACACTGGACAACGTTATTGGGCTATGATTAAAAACTTATTGATACGGTATGTAAAATATTTAATAATACGGTTACAGGATTTGATATTGAGATTCCATCTACAAATGTCTTGTGAAACCATAATAATTTAAGATATCTTTTATCGAAATGCATTATTTCTAAATTTAGAGATATAAGTTCCACGGCGTCCATGGCAAACACTGAACTTTTTAAAAGAGTTAGTTTCTATAAGTCATGTTCATCACTTGAGAAAAATTATTTTTTTATAAATAAAACACATAAACTTTGTTTATAACCACTTTATTATTTAATATCACGTCAATAATGATATTAAATAATAAAGTGGTTATAAACAAAGTTTATGTGTTTTATCCATAATTATGGCAAGCCACAAAGTAAATGCTTTTTACGAATATGTAAATTATTAATTTATTTATACTGGGTTTTAACAGATGTTCTCACTTACAAGATAACAATCCAGTTATAAAAACTCAGCTAGTGTACAAATGCAAAAAAAAAAATTACAAATGCAAAAAACTTAATCAATAATAAATGATATAAATTAAAGCAAAATGCGCGAAGAGAGACAAAATTAATACAAAATATAATCAGCCCAGTCATTAATACATATTTTATAGCAGGACATTTTTTTCTGAAACTACAAATTATCGACAAAAATATCCCCATTAGTACATCCTATCTTACTATATATAAGCGACACACTTGAGACAGAGCTAAAATAGGAAGTTTTATTTCTAAATGTACTCCGGTGGAATATGATATGGCATCTTAAATAATAAGAATTAGAAACATTTAATTTGATACTACTAAGACATACTGTAGTATCGAGATGGCCGTGAATTATTTTATATAAACAAATTAAATCAGTTATTTGTCTTCTAGTTTTAAGTAAATCGATGTTAAAATATTCGAGCCGTGCTTCATATGATCTAAGATGGTAATGTAGACCACATTTAAAAGAAAACATTCCTAACATTTTTTTAAAACAGATTGAATTATGTTTTTATATTTGTAGTAATAAAGATTCCAAATAGTGCTTCCATATTCCAGTTTACAACTAATTAAGGCGTTGTAAAGGGTTAGAATTGATTGAGGATTCTTGAATGGATTAAATATTTAGTGAATAAATCCCATCATTTGAATGATTTACACTTAATATCGTTAATGTGTACATTAAATATGAATTTAGAATCAAGAGTGATTTTTAGAGCTCTTATCGAAAAAACTTCGTTAAGGATAGTATTATTAATAACGTAGAAAAAATTATAATTAATTGAATAAATTGATAATACCCAACAACAATAACAGGTCGAGAATCACCTAGCTATTTAGATCTGCTCGCTAAATAATAGGAAAGCTGTTTTCATCAATAATACGTTTACGTTTTACGTTCGTATACATATTTAAGTACAATCACTTTTATGGGAATCTTGTATGATAGTAAACAAGCTCTTATTAAAATGAAGAAAAAAACGTGCAGTCATAATATTGTTATGTCGAATAAAAAAAATTGGGTTCTTTCAGACATAGAATACACACGAAACTTTATCGCTATCCTTTATACTTCTTTTCATAAACTACTAAATTATTCTTGTGAAGAGTTTATCGTTATATTTACCGATCTCATCTCAAAGTTTCCTGTTTACACGTTAAGTAAATATTATGTACATTTAAATATTTACACAAAATATCTCAAATATGTACCCACATATAAAATCATACAGAAATTCGAAATCACTGCCTTGTCCTAACACTGTGAGAGTATTGAATTCACACTGTTCTTACTCTCTACAGTCTCCATTCCAGAGCGGTAAACTTCTTTGCTCTCAACAATATTGAGTAGGTATATTTGCAGTGCATTTCAGGGTAGCTGGTGGTAGTCAGTATCACCCTGGCGAGGAATCAACCATCAGAATTGACACCTCTCTTGAAATGATTTTTAACGTGCTAAATTAAATTTTATTGTTTTTTTTTCTTTTTCCAAGTAATTTGGATCTGAATATCCAAATATTTTCCAACCTTTCTCTATCCTATCTCTTTCCCTTCTCTACTTCTTCCAGCCTGTCAACATAACCCGAATTGGTAATGTGACATTCTCGCTAGCTCCAGGCATCAATCACATTCATATTTCTTAAATACTGTTTTTTCGTTGTTTTTTTGGGTTGAAAATTATTTCAGACATACAAAATGATTATTCAGCAAATGTAAAATTTAAAATATTTAAACATTCTGGTTGATATTTGTTTATATAAAAAACTCGCTAATTCCAAATCAATTACATAAGAAAAGTATGATCTTTGAGAATAAACACACTTGTTTAACGTAGTGGTTCAATATTATGTTGATATATATTAGGCCTCACTTGTATCCAAGCTTTAAAGCCTTTTTTTAATCTTTTAAAGCCTGTTAAAAAATTATGAGAATCGAAATTATTTATCGAAGAATCGCAAATGCCATAGAAATTGTTTGAAGCTGTTAAACCGTACCATAAAAAAAGAATACGTGGAAGGTAAATTAATTGTTTGTTCGATATTTTTTTAATTTCAGAAAAAACATGTTTAGGGAAATGGAATGATGAAAATATAAAAATAAAGACCTGAATGAGGCGAAAAATTACTGGGAAAGCGGTTTTGTTTGATGTGCTTATTCTTAAAGCTAAATTCCTCATTATTTTCTTTAAATGAATGTTAAAAATATTTCCACGTCTAACAATAAGATTTTATACCACAAACAGTTATATTGGCAAATTAAATATTGAATAAATACTGATTTATGGTCACACTTACAACAAAAACAGTTAAGAAAAAATAGCAAAAGTAACATCAACACATATTATACATTTGACCGGTCGGTAGCTGATAGAGTGGACAAACGCGTCGGATTCCCTCCCGGGCGTCGTGGGTTCAATTCCTCTGCCGGCTAAGTCCTCCATCATTGCACAAGCAACGTCTATATTATGACGATAGTAGGAGTTTTTTTAAATATTGTCAGGTTATTCGTAACCCGGTAATGTTTGTCTCTCTGTGAAATATTTGTACTGAGACCCGATCAAGTGAGATTTTCTGATATAATTTTCAAACATTTTATAAGTTTCAATGCGTTAGCAAAATAACGGTAGAATTTTGCAGAAACATTATCGACATCCCTCGAAGTCAAAAGAAAAAATTAAAAACGCTTTATTTAATGAAACTTAGAAGGGTAAAATCAGATTTCCTGTACTGATATTTCACATTCTACCAGCTTATATATCAGAACATTTGACTTCTTGAAGTCGTGAACCCGCTTGAACTGAATAAGTACCCACCCTTAATTACTTACCTAGATCGTTCATCCCTTACGTCGACGAAGGTCTGTTTCAATCCTAGTATATAATTAAGATTATTATCTACGGACCAGGGTGCTTAATGTAAGATTGCGAATAATTACTTTTGAATAGTTTATAAGTGAGCTGTGTGGAACCCAAGAATCAATTAACAATGAACTAATACTTAGTTAATAATCTGCAAGGGATAATCACGCATTGTGTTTTATATTTAAACTAATTTCTATTTTGTATTTTCTTTACTTGCCCTGAAGATGTCACGAAAACGTGATGAAATTAATAGGCAACATAAAAAAATAAAACATAAATAATGAAACTATGTTTTTTAGAAATTAATGAAAATGAACTTTCAAAAATATATTATAGTGAATACCGCACAAGAGTTCCAACTGTTACCAACTGTCTGGAGCCAGTGAGGCTATGGCATCCTGAATTGGGGTATGTTATAAGGCTGAAGGTAGTGGGAAGGAGATGGGGAAGAGGAAGGTTTGTTAGTACCTTACTATTCAGATCTGGTCACCAAAGAAGCCATTTCCACCAAAGTTTCGATTCTGAATAATTGTCTTTCACCAGGGCGATACTTAGAGTATCTATCACTATGGATGTGCCGCAAATATTCTGTATTTTATTTTATATGTATTAAATGTGAAATAACACAAACTAATTAGATAGGATTTATTTGCGCTTGTCGGGATTTTAGCCCGCGACCTCTGGATTCGTAGTCGAGCGTATTACCACTCGACCACGGAGTCCATCGAATATATAAAGCAATTTACGTTATGTTATTCATAGCTTTTGTAATTCCTAGTTTAAAGAGGAAATATACAGGAACATACTTACCTGGCAGGTCCCCTCAAATAGACACGCTTATTAACTTAAAATTATGATTGCGATTTTATTCTTTTTCCAATTTGGGGCATGGAAGCGAAATTAAAAATGGACTTTCTGACATTGAATAATGTGACCTAACAACAATTCAATAATAACCATGAACGCTGAAACAGCTGTCACACTAAAAATAAATAAAAACTGGTATCTAGCAGATAGTAAGCAATATCATTTTTAAATATGATAAAATTTAAATTGTAATAACGTTATGTTATTTCTGGAAATATTTCGTTTGGATTACCTAATGTTGTTATAATTGTATGATGTTTTTTTAATTAATTGAACACGAGCGAAATATTTTTATCATGCCCTGGTAACATCCAATACCGTTAAAAGAGGTTACTGTTTTATCTTAGCGATTGGATGAAGACTTGTTTTTGTCCATCGTTTTATTAGATAAATTTTTAGTTACTCTGTTATTTTTAGACTGTATCAGAAACAACATTGTTTTGCCTTGACCCAGGAATTTATGTAAATAAGGTAGTGAAACCACCATAAAACTATTTTGATCGCAATAGTTTTATGGTATGTTTAGTCTGCTATGTAGAACACATCGTGTAAATTTCATAATTTCGCCATTTCAGTAGAAAGGAAATGCCAATAACCGTCTTTCGCCAGAGATTTATAGGCCGTGTTGACTTTTATATGAAATGTTTTGAATTATGAGTGTCGTAATAAAGGCTTTTGGTAGTAAAATGGGAAAATAATTCATCTTTATTGGGATCTTCTTATGGTCGGCTCACTGTCTTTGAAATACGAGATAATTTCAGTACATTTTCACATGGGAGTTGAATCGGTGTTAGCGTGGATGAACATTTGATATACATCGGTAAAGTTTATTATCAAATCTAACATATCATGACACAAACACATTTAACATACGAGTATAATAAAATCCTTTCACATATAGCTGTTTCAATTGTCATAATTTGGTCCAAAAATAGCTAATTAACTTATAATAACATGAAATTTACTGCTTATTGTATTTAAACAATACTTGTTTCATATATTGCTGCTCATAGGTGCTTAATCTGTGAGAAATAGTTTGGATACAGTCGAATTCTCTGTTTAATGTTTAATATTGTGTATTTTTTTATCTTGTGTCTGCATTTATTTTTTCTCCATTAGATTATATTATACAAATATACATATAATATTTAATTAAGACAGATTCAGAAAAAAATGACACCTTTTTTACATTAACTCTACACAGGAGGCCGTGAAGGAAATTATTTATCTCAGGTCATCTTTGGGGATGCTGTATGAAGGGTATTTTTGAGGAAAGGAAGCAATGAACCTGGGTCTTAAAGAGGCCCACGTTGAAGGAGGGAGGAAACCCAGAGGCCGACAAATCATTCCACAGCCGAGCTGTTGAACATAAAAACGAGTCGTAAAAGCGACTCTTTCTCATGTATTGAATACCAACCGTGTATAAATGGTCGGCGCGCGCTTGGCGAGTTTCCGGACTATGCATTATTTTTGGGAAAACTCTTGCTATAATCATAATAAGCGAAAATGTTTCCTTGTGCAATGATGGAGGACTTAGCTAGGAGAGGAATTGATCCCAGGACGCCCGGCTGGGTATCCGACGCGTTTGTCTACTCAGCCCACTAACCAGTCATTAATCACCAGTCATAAATTGCACAGCATGTCACGGCATGGTTAGTTTCTGAGCACAGATATTTATCTAGATAAAGTAATGTTAAAAAACATACCCATATATATTTGAAACATATTTAAGAGACCATAATATATAATTCTGGAGGCATTCTGTTAAATTTCAAGGACACGACTTACAATTCCATATGATTTCTTATTTTTACGTACGACTGTGAAAATTATAACTTTTCCCAGATCCAAAGGGAAAATATTCCAACTATGTCATATATAATGGGGAAACGAATGATGAATATTTAACTTTTAACAATAACGTATTCATTTTCGGTTCTTTCTAGATCATCCCAAAAATTCTTATAATATCAACTTTTCTTTGAATCAATCGAAGGAACGTGATATTTAGTTTCAATGAGTTCACAATAATGTTATACAAACATTAAATTTACATTTTATTTGACTTTTGTTAATTATTCTCAAAATTCACGCGAGAGACATTTCTCATGGAAGCCATATATGATGAGGATAAAAAATAGGGTAAATTTCATCTTTGAAAAAAACTATAAAAAGTGGTCCTTCGACCATAAAAATATTAATATTTATTAAACGTTTATAATAATGTTTACATCTATACGTTTCAAAGATAGTCCTTATAGACAGACTATAGTTCACTCTTCATAGATCATTGTAGTTGAAGAAAATGGAGGTAGAATAGAAAGAAAATTCTGACAAAAATAATATTGATCTAGTCATGTAATTCATACCTAAAGCCATAATAATGCAAGGTAATATTATTCATCGGCCTTTTGGGTCTATTCAAAAACAGACATGCCTGTGTGTCCACGGGGATTCAATGATCGGTTAATAGCCTATTTGATAATTACTAATTATTCCGGTTAATATTATAATCTTCCTGTAATAATTATTTATTCCGGAAGAGTTTGCTGAAGAAACAAACATGCTTTATAATCTCAAGTAAAACGACTATGTTGGTCATAGGATAATTATGTCCAGGGCCCGATAAGCATTCTTCAAGTTACCCTGAATGGTGTAATCCTATAGGTAGCTGAAAGAATTAAATACCTAGGACACATAATTACCAGTAATTCGATGGATGATGATGACATTGATAAGCAAAGACGAGCTCTAAAAGCAAACATGCTCAGCAGACGATTTTGCCTTAGCAGTACTGCTGACGAAAGGACACTCTTCCTTGCCTTCTGCGCACCGCTTTATACGTGCGAGCAAACTACAAAAAGAGCAGTACAGAAAGACTTCGTTTCCAATACAATAACGCCTTCCGCATAATGTTTGGCCTCCCCAGATACTGCAGCGCTTCCAGTATGTTTGCGGAGGGGAGTTTTTTGGTTTTGCAAACGAAGAAAAGGATAAACAACTTCGGGAATATCCTCATCATTGAAGCCCACCTTACTCTAGCCTCCAGTATCGATGAACATTGGAGAAAGATATTGGGCCCTCGCAACCTAAATGTAACAGCTCCCCAAAGGCTTATATTTTTATTTATTTTTATTTTAAATTTCAATATTATTTATTATATTGTATTATTTTTTTACTATTTTTTTGTATTGCATTTGTCTATTACGCATCACATATTTTATTTGTGATAAATGCGTCGGGTTCCCACACAAGCGTTGTGAGTTCAATTCTCCAGCTAGCTAATAACAATTTGCTAATTTCTAAGCGCCGTTTTCTGAACTAAGTCTTCCATCATTGCACGAGCAACATTTTCCTCTTCTAACGACGGTAGTAGAAGTTTTTCAGCTATTGTCGGGTTATTCGAAATCCGAGAATGTTTGCCTTTCTCTATTAAAAAAATAAATAATATAACGTGAGGTCTCTTAGATTTTATTTTCATATTTCACTCATCGACCCCTTAGAATAACGAGGTTTCATCTGACACCACACTGCTATGCGATAATAAACTCTAAAGTAGCTTTCTATAGAGCTCATTATCGCATAACATTGCCATGTCAGGTGGAACCTTGTTATTCCAAGGGGTCGCTATGTATTGTGAACTGGGCTGGATTGTCGAAGCCTCAAAAATTGTGCATTCGAAATCCAACCGAAAGAGTAAAAAGCATTTGTGAAAGCGTTTATGTAATGAATTATGTCTCAGTTTGGCAAAAACACTGAAAAACCTTCAAGAATACACTTGACTTACGTCAACTTGAAAAAATCACAAACATCTCTATTTGATTAAGGTTGGGTAAATAGTGGAATTTATCCCAGATGAAAAAATAATCAACTCCTTTCCCATTTACTGCTCACCTACACAATGCTCGATGGCGGTATGTTAGTAATGATGTTATTACAAACTCGTTATTATGCGTTTGGGACCTGATCAGATTAAATTAAAACTATGAGTAATTCATTTATTACACAAATGTTTTGATTGTTACTTACAAGGAAATCTTTCCTACATTTTTTTCAGTATTTATTTATTTATTTACGCCCTAGTGAGCTTTTACAACAAATCGGTGCAGTTTAGTTGTGTTAACAGGTAGAGCATTATATGAAAGTACATGATACATTAAAAAATAAAACAAAAATTACATACTTCTCGAAAAATAAAAATAAATCAACTTAAACATATAACCAGTGGTCAATACAAAATGCAGTATAAAACATAACAATAATAATACATATAAAAGCATAGAAGATAAAAAAATATAAATTCACTATTGTGTGGTAGACTCGTATATTTCGGTGAAGTATTTGTGAAGAGTTCGTTTTATCACTAAAACAGAATCACCAAACACATCAAAATTCTCAAATCTTTTACCAAGACTATACAGTCGATTAAGTGTGTGATCCTGATATTTGTTTTAAATTTGTCACAGAAAAAGGTAGCAATTTGTCTTGTATTTCTGGTCGGAGATGCAAGTTTATTTTGCCGAGAATATCAGGGCTGTCAATATCATAATTAATAATTTTATTTAGTAGGACTAGGTCTGAAACAATCCACCTATCGGACTGCGTAATTTACTTTAGCTGTTTCTTCAAATTTATATAATTAATGTTTTGTTATTGGAATATTCAGCATATTATTAATAAATATTAGGAATCTGTACTGTACCCTTTCTACATTGACGGAATGTGCGTTGTAAAATGGGGACCAAATAGAAGAATTGTACTCTACCTGACTTCTTACTGGTGAAGTGTAATACAGTGTTTTCAAACATTCTAGTGGCTTGAAGTCATTTGTAGTTCTGCATATAAAACCGAGTATCGTTAATTTTGTATTTAGATTAACGTCATATTTTATTTGGAGTATTCATTTCTTAATATACCATTAGGGTCCTGGATAACTGTTTATTTAAAAGTGATTACTTTTTTCTTACTCGCGCACTATTAATAAAGGCAGATTAAATAACTTTACAAATATCGCAGTAAATAGAACCGTCCACTAAAATATTCGACAGTTATTCATTCAAATTAATGTAACCTCGCCCAAAGCATAAATGATTTGGTCAAAATAAACACATCGTAAAGGATAGAACACATCGCTAGGAAAATTGATAAATTAAGTCATTTAGTGGCGCCCACTACGAACCTAAAGGAAAAGGGAAGGAGAAGGGGTAGATCTTCATCAGGAAGGTCGAGAAGTATCTGACTGTTTATTCTGACTGGTAATTACATCTCACCAAGATGTTATTGAGATTATGTTTCACTCTGGAATGAGCTGCAGATGTGCTATTTTCGTAAATATATTATTGTATTGTTTTCTTATGTGGAATAACTAATTAATTAGGTTTTATAAACTCATGCTGGGTTTTGAACTCGCAACGTCCGGTACTAAACCAAAGAATGTACCACTCTGCCACGAAGGTCGTCAGAGCGGAATCAGCTTGGAGGGACATCCAGCAATGGATGTACAATGACTACATTGATTATTTCAAAAAAAATTAATTAATCAAACTTAGCCCCTGGAAATAACTTTTATATTCATTCTTTAACAGCATTTTATAGCCGTATCAGATTGCACATAAACTTTTACGATCCTTTCAGTTATAGTTCCATCTTAAATCCGCTGATTTAAAATACTTTATTTTTCCACCGAATATTTTCTACAACAAAGTATTTTTTTTTGGTTTTCACAACGTCCTTCGAATTTTAACACTTCTGTTTTTAATCAATCTTAACGATTAAACTTTCCACCTTTGATAAAAGAATTACGTTATAATACCGTGCTTTCTAAAGCCTGCCTGCATAATACTTTAAAAACAAAATGCAATGTAGATAACTAATTTACTACCATCTGGAGTAACTCAATTCGATATGATATAAGTAGGTAGATATTTACTTGATCGGTCAAAAGCACCCTCCACATACTGACCAGAAAGTCAGTACCTAAACACACATACTTCAATGTTTTACATTGTCATTTTCCAAGTAAACAGGTCACCAATACCGTCTCATCTGTATTATTGAGCTAATGTATATTAATTTGTGAAAACCAAAACTGTCCCTGATTTCATAGACGTAATATATAATAATAATAACAGTGAACTTATATAGCGCAGTTTTGTGATATTTCACCTCAAGTGCGCTTCATGCTAAATTAATTATGCTAATAAGATTAACTAACAAGGAGAAAATAATACGTAATATGTATACAAATTAAAACTATCTAAAATAATGATCGTTATCATAAATCACGAGAGAAAAGGTTCAGATATGGTTATAACAGTGTATGTGTACATCAACAGATTAAAAAAACAATTTACTAAGAGCTAAGGGTATAAAAATTCAGATGAAACAAATTAATTCATATAAACACATTTGTCAAATCAAAGAAAAGGAAATATGATTGAGGACAGTTAATATGTGGCCACTTAAAACATTAATATTCAAGTATTATAAGTAAACGATTCTAAAAATGCAAACAGTGTAAATATAGCAAGTAACAAAAGAAAATAAATATTTAATGACAATGAGTATATGGTTTTCAGTAGATAGTGAGGACATTGAGTTATAATGATAGAAGAAAGGAGAAAACCGAAACAAAGCAAATTAGGGATGTTTTCAAAGAAATTAAATTTTAATAAGTTACGTTTTGTATGTGGGATTTTTAAACAATTTGGTTTTTAGGACTCATTTGAACTCTGCTAGGTTCTGTATGTTGGCTAGTTTTGTGGGAAGCTTATTTCAGATAACTGGACCAGATACACCAAAAGCGCGATCATAGTAAACAGGTTTATTTGATCGAGATGGTTCAATTAATCCAACAGCAGTATCTACGTCTGCTGACCTCAAAGTAAGTTGTCTACTATTTAAGGCTTGTCGGACACACAGTTCCGATATATAGGCTGGTGCCATTCCCTGCAGTGCTTTAAAAATCGTAAGGCAAATCTTAAACTCTATTCTTTCAGGGCATCGAAGCCAATGAAGGCGATTCAGAAGTGGAGTAATGTGACAATATTTGGACTCACTATATATCATTCTCGCCGCTGCATCGAAGACGGACTGTATTCTGTTGAGTTGTTTCTGAGGGAGGCCAGCATATACACTATTACAATAGTCCATACGTGAGACGACAAAGGAATTTATAAGTGATTTAGCCGCATCAGAAGGAAGGCATCTTCTGATTGATTTAATCTGCCTTAGATGGAAAAATCCAGAACTCACAGACTTTGAGATTTGCGACTCAAGAGATAGACAATTGTCAATAATGAAACCGAAATTTTTTATATATTTGGAAGGAATGATATCGGTACCCTGTATTTGTATCGGACTGGAGTCAAGAAGGGCCTGCCTTCCGGGAGAAACTATCCAGATAAATTCTGTTTTGGTCGGGTTAAGTTTGAGTTTATTTACAGACATCCAACTTGAAATGTAATGTAATTATGAAAGTGTATTGAATATCGTGCTTTAAAATATAGAGTGAGTAAGTGTATACATTAACAGGAACTACAGTAATACATAGTTATACGAGTTGAGGACTCGAAAGCTTTTGAGTAATCAAAACTACTTGACTGCAGTTACAATAAGTTGCTACACCACTTGCCAAGCAATCATAAAGGTAACGTAGCGATAGTAGAAGTTGGCGATACAATAAATAGATTTTTTCATTCAGAATATTATAGTTTATCTATTATTAATAACACAGGGCGTTTGCTATTTAGGTATGGTTGCTGATTAAGCAAAACCAATAGAAAATATGTTACATCAGATAAACATTGAGATACATTGAAGAATTATTGTCTGAAGATGTCAGATGTCAGATGTCAGATGTCAGATGTCAGATGTCAGATGTCAGATGTCAGATGTCAGATGTCAGATGTCAGATGTCAGATGTCAGATGTCAGATGTCAGATGTCAGATGTCAGATGTCAGATGTCAGATGTCAGATGTCAGATGTCAGATGTCAGATGTCAGATGTCAGATGTCAGATGTCAGATGTCAGATGTCAGATGTCAGATGTCAGATGTCAGATGTCAGATGTCAGATGTCAGATGTCAGGTGTCAGGTGTCAGGTGTCAGGTGTCAGGTGTCAGGTGTCAGATGTCAGATGTCAGATGTCAGATGTCAGATGTCAGATGTCAGATGTCAGATGTCAGATGTCAGATGTCAGATGAGCAGTTGATTTTTTTGGAAAAATAATTCCATTTGAAAAGACAATTTTTTAATCAAATCTATTTTCAGTTGTAATAAGTGAATCCCACTGGAGCTTTTGTCGTGAACTGAAAATGAAGCGTTATTAAATATGCAGAGTACCATTTTAAGACTACTATTAAAATTTTGTTGGTAGGTACTGATTTAGTAAAACTAACAAGATGAAGTTGGGGTGTTAAAAATAATTAAAGTTTAACCGTGTTTTTCAGAAAAGGACTATCAGACGGACAACTATCAATCGTTTAATCTTAAGTTGTCTCAACAATGTAAACTGGGGACAATAAGAAAAACAGAATGAAGTTTCTTTCAAGATCAAGAAGATGATTTATGAAAAAAATAGAGATCAAATTAATATGAATTCTTTTAAAATTTGTGCTTTTACAATGTGTTCTGAATCAATCATAAATATTATGTGTTTAATTTCGTATATCTATAACCTTTCATAGTATAAAATTCTCGTAGCTTGATGTTGTAGCTTAATTGACGGCCTCCACGGTCGAGTGGTAAGACGCTCGACTACGAATCCAAAGGTCGCGCGTTCGAACCCGACGTGCGCAAATAACTTTTACTTGATTAATATGTGTCATAACACATTTGATTCGTATAAAATAATATAAAGTTTATTTTTGCGGTACGTTCCAGAGTGGTACTCTAAGTATCGCCCTGGTGAAAGACCACCATTCAGCATCAAAACATTGCTTGATTGAAATAGCTTTAGCCGTTTGTGTACTACAGGTACTTCCCAACCTTCCCCTTCCCCTCCCCACTACCTTCAGCCTCACAACATACCCAATTAGAGATGCCATAGTCCAGCTGGCTCTAGACGGTTGGGAGCAGTTGGGATTCTTGTGCGGTATTTACTATAAAAAAATTAGCTGAATGACACATAAAAATAAATAAATAATAAAACGATAATATTACCGTGGAGTTTTGTCATGTATATTAAAATCATTCAGCTACCTAAGTTCATTGTTTGATGAACAAATCTGTGTAACATTTAGTAATATTAAAATATAAATCTACCTTCCCTTACTCTATATTAATCGGTAGCCATGACGCCCCAGAAGGGTGAAAGTCAAATTCAATAAAGAAAGATTTTACGAAGTGGATTCAATCATTCATTTCCTAGAACCAAATTCATTAATGTAGCTTACCTGGCAACAGGAGTCGTTCTTCCACCTTGGAAGAAAACTTCTGAAAAATCCAGAAATGTATGGAATTGAAGCATATTTCGATTGACACATGAGTTTTATCTCAAAAGAAATATATTTTATTGATTTAAACGGATATTTGTCATCACACGCTCTTAAAATATATTTTTGAAAGTTACAACTGACTGTCATAAGAAACAACATAATTAATTGTAATATTATTAAATAACACTTAGATACTTTATTACAACTTTTGTGGACTTTCAATTGAACTCTTTATTATTGTGCATTAAGTTGTTTTCTTGTTATGATGTTTCGGTTCCTATAACATTACACATTTCAATTTATATTAACAAACTAACCACCACGCCGTTTCCCCACAGGGGTAGGCAGAGAGGATGGACCGCCATACAACGCTGTCTTGGCACACACTCCTTGCTTAATTCACATTCGTACATCGTCTCATACATACTCTTCTGTTATTCTGACTCTTCCATAACCCGATTCAAGTATTTGATTTACTTAATCGTGCCATGTTTTCTTCGGGCGTCCTCGACTTCTTCTTCGACTCACTTTCGCATCACATATTCTTTTCACACTCCCTTTCTTCGTTCATTCGCTCAACATGCCGAAACCATCTAAGCCTCCCTTTCTTGATTCTATTAATTACACTTACATCAGCTTTACATTCTTTCCGGATATCCACATTTTTATACGGTCATACACGGTTTCACCGCACATGCGTCTCAGGGATCTCATTTCCACAGCATTCACCCTGTTTTCATCCTTCCTTTGCCAGTTTCTAGCCTCACTGCCATACATCAGGGTTGGTATAATCACTCCATTGTGGACTGCTAGCTTGGCTTCTTTGGACAATTTCTTATTTGCGTCAACAGCGTTTAGTCCTCCATTAATGGAGTTTCCTACATTCACTCTTCTTTCAATATCCTTATCAGTCTATACGTCTTTCGTTAACATACTTTCTTAATACACAAACTCATCCACTTGCTCTAAGTATTCATCATTCACAACTATATTGCACGCTGTTTGCGTATTCTCTCTTTCAAACACCATGACTTTAGACTTACTTACATTCATCATCAACTCATTCTGCATACATACTTGGTTCATCCTAGACTATCTTCCATACTG
This sequence comes from Drusus annulatus, assembly GCA_022651775.1. Taxonomy (NCBI): domain Eukaryota; kingdom Metazoa; phylum Arthropoda; class Insecta; order Trichoptera; family Limnephilidae; genus Drusus; species Drusus annulatus. Next base: position 39,012 of record JAGWCC010000857.1, read on the forward strand.
TCAGCAATCAGCAACGCATCATCCACATACAATAGGCAACATACTTTCAGATTGTTCATTGCGCCCAAGCCTACATCTTTTAATTCATGCATACAATTACCCATGTACAAATTGAAGAACCAAGGTGACATTAAACAATTTTATTTACTTGAATATATTTTTGAAATGCTCTACATGTAACATCATCAGGTTATATTACAAAAACTCGTTCATATTTTATTCGTAGCTATTAAAATCATATGAGATGTTTAGTAAATATGTTCATGATAAAACCATGCCACCCACACGAGACGTCTGCATATCAAGGTGAACAAACACCTCAAACACGTCATCTGACTCCCGCCGCGTCTGTTTTATACGAGTCATCCCCTTAACAAAATAATTGACAGGTGCATCAGACATACTCGTGTTTCATAAACAGTCATAAAATATAATATATCTTCTTTACCTCCATTGTCAAAACACGTGGTGTTGGATCCGAAGGTGCGATAAAACACCGAATGTGTTTTCAGCTTCTATTAATAAAGTAAAACGTTAAAACTATACTACTTGATGGAAGTGTCTAATTATGGATGTGGACAGATTATGGAGTGAAGGAAGTAAGGAAATCAATTCACTCACCGATGAAGTTGATGTTCTAACAACTAAACGACGACCAAGCGAGACACCAACCAACGAAACGTTTTTTACATAATTCTTCCGTTTCTTGATTGTCAATTGTTTTATAATACAGTGTTGTTAAATAAAGAAATCGAGTAGCGAAATGGCGGTATAAGTAGAAACTGGATGAAAAACACGAAGGTAAGAACCTATCATTTTGAAATCCAACACGTGGCATTACTTGAACTACTTTATCAGAGATTTTTATTCGGATCTTCTAAATCTTCAACAATCAAATATTGCTATAATTTGTATCAGCACAACTAGATCTGTATAATGCTCTTCTTTTTCATTGGTCTGGTACCTTTTCCTATCGGAGTTTGGCTATCATTTACTCAATCTTCACCCCCAAAGGCTCAGGAACAACTCAGAGAGACTATACTCATAACTGCACGAGGGTTTCGAAGCTAAGGGTACCAAAACGAGGTAGAAGAAATTCTACTACGTCTTAGTCTTCCACAGTATCCAATATTCTTCTTTCTCATTTATTTTCACTTTGTGTATGTTAATATACCCCTGAAGTAGAAATCCCGTAATCTTACTTGCTCCGAACAGTTTTGAAAATGCATGTTAAAATATTCAACAATGTACCTTTTTTTACATTAACTCCACACAGGAGGCTCTGAGAGAAATAATTTATACACCTATGTGAGATTATTTTTGATGAAAAGACGGAGTGAACCTGGGTCTTGAAGAGGCTCATGTTGTAGGAGAGAGGAAACACAGAGACTGGTAAATCATTTCACAGCTGAGCTGTTGAAAACATGAACGCGTCGTAGAAGCGACCCGCTCTCAAGTATTGAATTTCAAGCGTGTACAAATGTTTGGCGCGTGTTTGGATAGTTTTCTCGACTATTCACCGGTACCGAAGGGAGAATGACGCAAGTTCCTTGCAGCATCTCCCATTGAAATACCAATAGAACAGAGACAACATTCCCACCGTATGTGCTCCAAAGATTGTAATCAATAGGATAACCATACTGTCTACTGAAAACCACATACTCATTGTCATAAAAAAAAAATTGTTGTTCATTTGTTACTTGTTATATGTACACTGTTTGCATCTTAAGAATCGTTTTATTTTTTTATTTTACGTAAATACCGCACAAGTCTTAACTGCTCCTAACCGTCTAGAGCCAGTAAGACTATGGCATCCCCAAAAGGGGTATGTTGTGAGGCTAAAGGTACTGGGGAGGGGAAGGAGATGAGGAAGGGGAAGGTTAGAAAATACCTGTCTATTCAGAACTGGTTACTCAAACATGGCTAAAGCCATTTCAAGCAACGTTTCAATTCTGAATGGTGGTCCTACCACTCTGGAACGTGTCGCAAATATACTATATTTGATTTTATATGAATTAAATGTGTTATGACCGAACCCGTGACCTCTGGATTCGTAGTCAAGCGTCTTACCACTCGACCATGCAGGTCGTCAAATCGTTTACTTATAATGCTTAAATATTAATGTTTTTAAGTACCAACATGTTAACTGTCCTCAATCTAATTTCCTTTTCTTTGATTCAACAAATGAATTCATACGTTTCATCTGGATTTAAAAAAAATTGATTGTTTTTTTTAAATTATTTTATACTAGTTACTTTGTACATTCAAGTTTACAAGTAGCTGATGTACACATGCACTGTTATACTTATATGTGAACCTTTTTCTCTCACGATTTATGACGATTATGATTTTAGATAGTTTTAATTTGTATACATACTATATATTATTTTCTCCTTGTGAGTAGCTTAATTAATTAAGTATGAAGCGTACTTGCGGTGAAATATCACAAAACTGCGCTATATAAGTTCACTTTTATTATTATTATATAATATATCAAACGGACCGGTGGTTTTTTTGTATTTAGGGACACTAGACAGAGGTGACTGCCAAATTCAACAGTGGGGCGCATTTGCGATTTGTACAAGGTCAGCAATTGACCTGGATTTTTAGATATCTACATTCTACATGTGCGTCGGTCATGGCATCTTCTGACGATCTCGAGGCACGTGATAGCTATCACGTGCCTAACTTGAGGGTCAAATGGCCATTCTTGTCTTTTCTTCTCTTTTTATCAACATCCACATAAATTATTCGCTTTGCCGATCCCTTGTTTGGCACGCATTGCAAGTGAGCATCCAAAATAGAGAATAACCCTTTCATTTACTAAATGCAATATGCTCCTTTGTTTTATTTACAATACATTATAAAAATAATAATCCAGAGCACTTTGTGGAATAATACAATTGCAGTATGTTACTGATATCTGTCATCTTGACAGAAGTTGATCTGACGACCCGATCAAACTTATTTGCAATGATTCGCTCTCTCTTGTACAGTGTGCCCTAAGGGGCTATCCAATGCAGGCGCAGTTGGAGCAGTTCGCTCCAGGCGGCGAATTACTAATGCGATGGTTGCAATTAGGATACAAAGCTTTTTACGCGCCCAGCACCTTTATATTATACACATTGTAAGAACCATACTAGTCATAGACTATCAATCCACGTTTCTCGTTTAATATTTGATACGAGTTAGTACCTGTTTGAACGAAAAGTTCACACTGGGTGTTAAAAAGAGACAAAATGCAGACTTATGTAGAAACAAGCAGTGCAAATAAGAGAAATTTTCTAAAATTTTGTTCTAAAGAATGTCTCTAATGTCTCTAAAGAATGAGACATAGCTATACGAATTTATGGTGCTGTCCCATTATTTCAGTAATACCAACCATTTTGAAGATTTTTTTCACAATTCACATGAATTTGAAACATATCTAAATAGAGCAGCGTAAATAATTTTTCATTCATAAAACATCAATATTGTTTTGACTTCGGAGAGCGTTAGGTTCACTGAGAAAACGGCTAATAAAACCTAACCCCCAAGGCTCGAATTTCGCCCGCAAAGTAGTATACTTGTAACACATGTTACTTTTGGAGGATTTTTTCATTTAGTTATCTTCAGTCTATCATTTTTATACGAATTCCAAAGTTTCACTCCATTCGGTCCCATAAAGCATGAGAAAACGGCAACTAATTTCCGACCCTAAGGCTCGTATTTTGCCCGCAAAGTGGTAATTTTTAACAAATGTTACTTTTGGAGGCTTTTTTCATTTCATCGTCTTCAGTCCATGGTTTTTAAGAGATTTTAATAGGTTCACTTCATTCGGTCCCATTGGAGCCTGAGAAAACGGCATTTAATTCCGGACCACAAGTCTCGCATTTTGCCCGCAAAGTTGTATTTTTTTAACAAATGTTTCTTTTGGAGGATTTTTTCATATTATCGTCTTCAATCCATCGTTTTGAAGAGATTTTCATAAGTTCACTTTATTTGGTCCCATTAGAGCTTGAGAAAACAGCTTCTAAATCCCGACCCCATGGCTCTCATTTTGCCCGTGAAGTGTTTTTTTTTTAACAAATGTTACTTTTGGTAGATTTTTTCATTTTTTCGTCTTCAGTCCATCTTTTTACAGAGATTTTCATAGGTTTAATTTATTCGGTCCCATTAGAGCCTCAGTAAATGACTTCTAATTCCCGACCTTGAGGTCTTGAGGCCCGCATTTTGCCAGCAAAGTGGTACTTTTTTAGTAAAAGTTAGTCTTGGAGGATTTTTTTTCATTTTCACGTCTTCAGTCCATCATCTTTAACATAAAAAATTCTAAGAAGTTCGATCAATTCGGTTTATAGAGCCTAAGAAAACGGCCACTAATTCCCAACCCCAAGCCTCCCAATTTCCCGCAATGTGGTATTTTTTTTTTAAATGTTGCTTTTTAAGGATTTTTTTTATTTTATCGTCTTCAGTCCATGGTTTTTAAGAGATTTTTATAGATTCACTTCGTTCAGTCCCATTGGAGCCTGAGAAAACGGCATTTAATTCCCGACCCCAAGGCTAGCATTTTACCCGCATGGTAGTATTATTTTAACAAATGTTACTTATGGAGGATTTTTTCATTTTATCGTCTTCAATCCATCATTCTTATACTTATTCAAAAGTTTCCCCTCCATTCGGTCCCAGAGATCGATAAAACGGCATCTAATTCCCGACCCCAAGGCTCGAATTTCGCCCGCAAACTGGCATTTTTCGCTTTTGGAGGATATATTTATTTAATCGTCTTCAGTCCATCATTATTATACGAATTCCAAAAATTCACTTCTTTCGGTCTTATATGGAGCCTGAATAAAAGGGTACTAATTCTTGACCCCAAGGCCCGCATTTTGCCGCAAAGTTTACCTTTAACATAATTTCGAAGATTCACTTCATTCAGTCTTATAGGGCTTGAGTAAACGGCATCTAATTCCCGACCCCAAGGCTCGCATTTTACCCGCAAAGTGGATTTTTTTTAACAAATGTTACCTTTGGGGTGTTTTTTTATTTAATCTTCTTTTGCCCATAATTTGTATACTAATCCCAAAGGTTCACTCCATCCCGTCGCATAGAGCCTGAGAAAACGGCAACTATTTCCCAACCCAAAAGCTCGCATTTTGCCCGCTAAATGGTATTTTTTTTTTTAATGTTAATTTTGCAGTATTTTTTAATCTCATCGTCTTTTATAAAATCATTCCTAAAATTCACTTTATTTGGTCCCATAGGGCCTGAGAAAACGGCATCTAATTTCCGACCCCAAGGCTCGTATTTTGTTCATAAAATTGATGATTTTTTCACACTTTTTACTTATGCTGGATATTTTTCATTGAATCGTCTTTAGTTCATCAGTTTTAGCAAAACCAAAAATTTAAGGTGTTTGGAGCTTGAGAAAACGACACCATTATCTGAACCCAAGGCTCGCGTTTCGAAAAGAGAAAAAATGTTTGAAATATGACTATATTACAGGAATTTGGTGAAGATGGAATTTTTTATGACAAGTTAATATGTGCCAAGAGAGTTTTCAGAAAGACGAGGGAACTTTCAACAATGAACTGATCATACATTCATCATGTTTCACGCTCAATCGCGAATTTTCAAGGATAGATAATTTAATGATTTTTCTGAACAAACTGTAAAAAACTGTTTTAACTTTGATTTTACTATCTATTACGGTACATTAACATCATCAAACATTAAAAAAGGGAAATTACGGGTGAATTTAAAAAATATATTTATTCTTATCATCCCTTATAATAAATTTGAAGACGCGCTGCAGCTACACACAACACTTCATTTACCTGAATTAATGCGTACAATAACAAAATATTTAATTATGATCAAGCATAAAAGAAATAGTGTTGGAGTCAAATATTCCAAAAAGTTTTTTTTTAAATCCGCCATTACACAGAAACATAACATAATATAACATAATTATAAAACATAACATATATATTAACACAAAAACTATAAATAATTTTTAAAAAAGAACCATACTATTCATTGCGGCAATCGAACGGCGCGAAATAAAAACCCGTGCCTCTCGTCAGAGACAAAATTATGAAAAAAACATGCAGTGCATTTGCAGAGAACAATTGGCGTGAATTTAGTTAAATGAAATAATGAGACAAGAGATTCAGTTATTTATGACTGACATAGACTTATGACGTTTTTTCACAATGTGAATGCACACGAATTTTAAACACATTTAAAGTAACAAAAGATTGTTTTTGCATACTGTTATAAATGTTAAGTTTAGATATAGAAACAATGCGATAGAAAAATATAGCTATTTAGCTTAAAAAGCTAGCTGGAAAATCATTTTGAAATTTGCGACGCACGTTGTCGTTTTTATTGGATCTATTTTATTTATTTAGATGTTTTTGAATGGGAAACCTGCCTTTACAGTGATGACATTTCTATAAATGTGATTTTTTTTTGTATAAATTCATGGATCCACGTGAAAAATAGGGAAGGTACGTACAATTACACAATAAATTGTTTTATAAGACTTTAAAAACAAAATTTTGGTGATTAAATTTAGGTTTTTAAGGGGGCGTCAAAAAATTTACTTGCGCCAGGCGCTATTTGGCTCTGGGCCGAGCCTGAACACCACCATTAGAAAATAGGAATGGCAAAAAAAACACTCTCTACTACCAACACCTTTGTTCTTACCTCATCTTAAACCGCTTCTCTACCCATCCGTTTCCTGTTAGAAGACATTTTTCAGGCATTTACACAATACGGGGTAAAAATATACCCTCTTTTGTCGCTCGAAATGTAATATATATATATATATATATATATATATATATATATATATTGTTTAGCGTATTTGATTTGTCTTTACGCAAACATTAAAAGGTACAATAAAAGCTAATCATTTAATTAAAAAAGCATAGAAGATAATAAAATCCATTGCTTATTTCTGATTTTGAAACTGTAAATTCGTGGCGTAACTCTATTTTAATGACAAAAAGAACTCCATTAAATCATTAAAATTCATTGCATTCCTTTCATACGTTGTACGAGTAGTATAGTTCATTCAAAATACCATCTAGGTATACAATTGCGCTCGGGTAGAGCTTTGCACACCATCACAGATACGGCTGTTTATTTGGGTAGAAATTTGTAAATGCCGGTTTCTAAAAATATTTCGTTAGCTCAATTAGCAGAGATTAGAGGTTCTGAGTTCGAGTCTCGGTCGCTTCCTAATTATTTTTATTTTGTGTGCCTCTTTCTGTTTCATATTTTGTTGAAAATTATTTATATTATTTCAATAAAGTTTTTTTCTAGTTTGGCCTGAGTTTCAAAACACTTTTTTTTATTGAGCATTGAAAAGATTTTTTCGTATTTCCTTAATTTTTTACAGTTATCTGGGTATTTCACATTCATCTTGGAAACGATACCGCAAGCGATAAGATATATAAGCGCAAGATATATATATATATATATATATATATATATATATATATATATATATATATATATATATATATATATATATATATATATATATATATATATATATATATATTATTATTATTAAATCTGTATATATATATATATATATATATATATACAGATTTGTGATAAATCACTTTCTCCACGTTTTTACGTCGTATACCATCAGAGAGAAAGAGACAAGAAAAGTCGTCACATAATATCGCAGCACTTCTCAGTATGTTAGGATATTCTCCGTCCACGCTAACTTCACATCGTCGAGTCGCATAAATTACGTCAACGAATTTTGGGGTTATTTCCTATATTTGTGTTTGTTTAAAACCCTTGCAGTGGTTATACAAATTAATCAAACATGATGGTAATATGTGATATAGGAAAGTAAGATCTTGGCCCCATCAACCTTAACGCTGCCAGGATGGACTCCCTCTCAACGGCGTTTTGCAAATATGAGACCTAATATCCCCATTAATATTTTATACATGTATTATTTCAATTTTTTTTTTTTAAATTTTTTTCTTATGAATTTGTGTTTTTTTTCTTTGTTATTATTATTGTGTGTATTAAAACTTTTATGTTGTTATTATTATTCCTATGTATTATTATCAATTATGTAAAGTATTGCATTGCACTACTCCTGCATACCTTATGGAATAAAACTTTATTATTATTATTGTTTTGCGTGAATGTTCAAATAAAACCAAATAAAGATTTCAAAACATCACTTTTCAGAGGTATTTTTGACCGAACTTTAGAATTTCACATTTTAACGATATAAAGACATGAAATCAACAAAAAGCCTCCATCATTATTTAGGCAAACCTCCTGTTATTAGTATTTGTGTGATATTTTGACTTCAAAATCATCTTAATGGTGTATTGATATTGTTTTGTTTAATGTGTTCAAATATGTTTATTAAAAATGTCCGAACTCCATGTGGGCGGTAACTAAAAGGCTATCCGACATCCTTTTATAAATATTTGTCTCTTTCTATCGAGTCAGTATAAAGTCAACAATACTGACTACACTGTTCCGCAAAGGTACCTCACCATCTATATTCTTACTCGGTCGAGGTTGAGTTAGATATTATTGAAACGAATCTAGTCAAATTTCAGAGCGGCACAGCACACCATCAGGATACGTCTGAATTTTGATTAATTTTTTAATTGTTAATAAATATATTTTTCCCTGATTATGCAAACTATTGTACTCGTATTTTTACTGTTTTTAAGTTAAGAATTTCCCTCTTAATGGGGTGGTAATATTATCAACCTTAACATGCATAGAACGCGGTGAATATGATAACACGTACGAGTATCTACGTCAGGGAGACATGAAGGATGAATAAATTGAAAATGTGGTTCAATATTATGTTGATCGAAACTCATGAAAAATGGATCAGATAAAGAAAAACACTTAAACGGCTTGGTCATACGTACTTTTTCATTACATCAAAGCCAGTGAAAAGAAAAATGGAAGCTAAATTATATCTCTTATCGGGCCATACGAATTACGTCCACCTCTCGTAATTCCATTAAATAATAATATGAGATATCACAAACAATCATTGCTTTAGTACTTGGATACTACTTTACTGGATTAACAGTAATTGTCTAGAAAACATGTTTTCTAAGGTTTCTAACCTTTTACTCCAGTGATTAAATTTATATCTGTGGTCTGACGCGTAGTTTTTGTACATAGTTATACAAGTTCTTAATATTGCCCTAGTAAAAAAAAACCACCATTCTAAATCGAAACGTTGCTTGAAATTCCTTTAGCCCTGTTTGGTAACCAGATCTGAATAACCAGGTACTTCCTAACTTTACTCTTCCCGATATCCTTCCCTTTTCAAATCCCTTCAGCCTCATAAAATAATCTGATTGGGGGTGACATAGTCCTACTGGCTCCGGACAGTTGGTACTCTTGAGCGGTTTTAACCTGAAAATTGAAAAAAATAAAGTAAAAGGTAGTTAGTTCATTTTTGGCCGTTTTTTCAAACAAGTATATTTCATTTTGACGACTTCCATGGTCAAGTGGTAAGACGCTCGACTACGAATCCAAGGGTCGCGGGTTCAAACCAGGTGTGCGCCAATAACTTTTATTCAATTAATATGTATTAATACATATTTGTTCAACCCTGAAGAAGGTTCAGGTAGAGCCGAAACCGGTTGGTATATGTATCTGATAAAGTGGTGTCAAAACAAAGTTATTTTTATTTAAAATTTGATTATGTCTTACCACAAAGTGAGTGCTTCATGTCAAAGTTCAATCAATATGTGTTATAACACATTTAACTCATATAAAATAATGTAAAGTTTATTTTCAGCACGTTCCAGAGTGGTAGATATTATCGCTAGTATATAGATAGTATCGCCCTGGTGAAAGACCACCATTCAGAATTTTAACGTTCCTTGAAATGGCTTTAGCCGTGTTTGGTGACCAGATCTGAATAGCCAGGTACTTCCCGACTTTCCTCTTCCTATCTCCTTCCCCTCCCCATTACCTCCAGCCTTACACCATACCCCGATCGGGGATGCCATAGTCTCACTGGCTCTAGACGATTGGGACCAGTTGGTACTCTTGTGCGGTATTCACTATAAAAAAATACATTATTTCAAAGAAAAAAAACGTAAGTGCCACACAAGTATTATGCCACTTAATGAGCTTTCTCTACTAACGCTAAGTGCCATTAGGCTAAGATTTATTATTCTCCGTCACAGCTGTTCGCATTTTGAAGCCACCGTCAGACAATCTATTCATAGAAATGTAGAGACCTATCGAAAGAGAAAGTAAGGTTTTTTTTGGATTGTGCCCTTACCCGTAAAAATGTTAAATTCATTAAAAAAATATATCACAGACCAATTACTCATGAGATAATGTTGAGCGTAACTAAATCTGTCTTTTAAGATGAGCCTTATTGCTATGAAAGTTTATAAAAATAGGTTAAGTTTGCATATTAAATAATAAAAATATAAACAAAATGAACTATACGTCCAAAGTCATAGTGTTTTAAAGAGAAATTACGAGAACACCGTTTAATATAATGGTGAACCTTACTGACCTTACTGAGTACCTTACTGACCAACATGCTCACACTAAAAGAACAAAAACCCTAAATAAAATCAACATTCCTGTAGGACTGTGAATAAAATATTATTGTTTTTCAACATATTTGTTTTTCAAAATGTTATATTGAGAAAAATAAGATTTTTTTTTTTAAATGATGAATATTAGGAGCAAGTGGATGAGTTTATGTATTTGGGTAGTATGATAGGGATATTAAAAAAATATGGTGAATGCAGGAAACTTTCATGAATGACTGAATGTTGTTGGGGTAAATTTAAAAAATGTCCAAATAAGCGAAGCTAGCAGTCCACAGTGGAGTGCTTATGCCAACCCTGATGTATGGCAGCGAGGCATGGAAAGAATCTGGCAGAGAAAGGATAAAGTAGATTGAATGCTGTTCAAATTTGCCTGTTTTACTTTTGTAGGCATTTAAAGCTCAAAATTATTTTTAAAGCATTAAACCTTAAGCCGTCCTTAGGAAGGCAAACCACTGATCATTCATATTTTATTATTTTACTACCAATATAATCCGAAATTCATATTAAATATATAAAAAAGAGGTTTGATCGATTTGTTGATTAGTTTTTGTATTGCAAACCCCAATCTTTTGTACTCTCCTAGAAAAGAGCAGTTTTCAGAAATTCCTCCCAACCTCTCCTCGGGTGGACCCTTACATATTTACCAAGGTTTTTAGCTTAAATTCAAAATTTGTCCCAAATTCACGTGCTCTGATTTCCCCATATCGCTCGGGATATTGCCTTCTTTGTAGTTTCTTTACAAAGGCAAACCTGTTTTTTGGTTGGCTCTTCTCCATTCTTCTCTTTTTATCATATCTGGCTATTTATTTTCTTTGTAAAATATTTCGATCACTTGTGAAAGTTTTAAGATGAAAAAAATAATACTGTTTGTTAACTCTCGTAAGGTTCTTTTGAATCTACGTAAATGTATTTCGCTTCTTAAAGCGTTATTATTCTTTTAATACTAAATACAAAAACAATATTGCCCAAATTTATGAACATTTTTAAAGATTTTTTAGTAGGATGAATTTTAATACTAGCGAATTACTGTTGCCATTCCACACCAAATTACTCTAGCGTCTAGGCTTTAAGCCCTGGACTTTTTCCTCTCCAACAATATGTCAAGTTAAGGTCACATCACACAATTGTTTTTATGAAAAATGCACTCCTGAGTTCACTTCGATGGCGTAAAAGGACACTTATTATTAATATTGAGCAGTGCCGGATCAGCGTAACAACAATCAAGACACATGCACAAAATATGAGTGAAGAAAACACGAGAATCTAAAAATGAACTACGTGCATAAGTTACACAAAGTAATACTACGGTTACTTAATTGATGACAGCTGTGCTATGTATCATTTTTTAAACTTTAAATTCTAAATATATTTTAATTGTGTACATCTGTAAAAAGTCAAAAATTCAAAAGCTACAATTTAAAAAAAATATATGACATGTAGATAAAAGCAAAAAATTATGTTTTGATTATCACCAATTCAAAGAAGAAATTATACTTATTTTTGTTTTATATAAACCTCCATAAAACTTTTACATTATTGAGTGGATAATATGAGGTAACATCAATCAAAACTAACAGTAATATAAGAGTAAAATAAGTTGGAAATAATAAAAGGAGAGAAATATGTAAAAAAAGGATGAGCTAACTAAATGGAGTTTTCATAAATTGAATAATACGTTAATATCCATTATGTTATTAGTTCAAACATGTCCAATATTAAATAAAACTTTAAAATAACTATATTAGAAAAAAATATTTGTAAAAATTAAAGATACAAATTTCATAAAACAAAGAAAGAAAATATTTAGATGAACCAAAATAGTTTTTATAGATGAAAAAATATTTAAGTTGACAGTTCAATTATCAAACCTCTACTAAGTACTGTAAATATTTTAAGAAATAATGCACAACATTTTTTAAATTGCATTTTTTTTACATTTTACTGTAATGTTTTTAATACATGTTGTTCATTAATTATATGGGGTTTACTTATTCCAGGCAAACACAAAACATTGATATAAATAACCTTGATGTTTTACGTCTAGTAACATAAAAATACGGTATAATCCTTCAGCCTAACGTTAAAAGAAAAGTTTGACAGTCAAAACCAAGATAATTCTTCTGGAGTTGTCTTGACTCTTGTCTTACAATAAAACCACCTTCAAAATAGCTACCAGAAGAACTTTTGTCTTACTAAGCTTGCGTATTTTCCAGCTTGAAGAGATTTCATACCAATTAATCAGCCTTTATTTATATTTCCCAAGGCTCCTTGGTCATTATTATTCGTTTTACCATAATTTATTTTATGATAAAAAATTATGTTTTAAAATCATTTATTTTTGAACTGTTATCCCTTTGGCACTCATAGGCTTTTCGAAAATCTTTGACGAGTCACACAGGGCCGGTTCTGTGCAGGCGCAATTGGTGCAGTTTGCTCCAGGCGGCGGATTGTAAAGGCGCTGATTTTTTTTAACAATACACGAATCATAATATTACATAACAAAACATGTTCACTTTAATAATATAATTTGTTGGATCTGTTAGTTTATATTTTGTTATTTACAGATAAAAAACCGGCTAAAACCGAGTGGTTAACAGTGATGACTTTTTGTATAAAATTGAAGATTTTTATGTACTTGGAAATGCGTATAAAATAGCGAAGATCCTTATTACTACAATTACACAATAAACTATTTTATAACGTTAGAAAAAACGAAAGTACCGGTTTTTAAATTTAGGTTTAGGGCGCCAAAAAATTGACAAAAAAATTGAAAAAACGCTGTTTGGCACAGGAACTGGAGTCACAATACCATAGTGAATAATTTTTTTTATGGATGCCTTTAAATAAAAATTTAAAGTGTAGAGCCGACAAAATAATTGAGTTTAAGAGTCAAAGCTTATCCGAATGGCCAAAAGCAACGCTCACCTCAAATGTTGCAGCAATCGATCAAAACCAAACCAGGTGAAGGATCAATAACTTATTTTAGGTTTTGATATTTACCCAACCCGGCACTGCTGGATACGTTGAAAAGTGGGCGGAAAGTGTCAGCATAATATTATTTTAACATCCCCTTACAAAGCAGTAGCACCATTGCCCAATCCACCGCATGCAGTTCCACCATTCGCCGTGCGATGGAGCGTAAGTCCTACGACCCCGACTCATCCCATGCCCGGATGCTGCGTATTGTATTCTACGATCACTGTGACGATGACATTTGCATGCAAACTGCTTGCTTTGATTACTCACGGGCTTCGCTCGGGGGGGGAGGCTTTATGTCGGTACACGGTACATACTGCAATACATGGAAAGTGCGTATACTTCACTGCCCATGGAAAGGGAATAATTCAATAATTCAATCCAAAGAGGGGAAATAGTATGATTGAGCTGTCCTTGTCAGATTCCGTTGTGCTATTGTCGATTGTATATATTTTGAACTGTATCTTATCAAATAGGTACATTAAACGTTAATTAACACAATACGGTAAAATGAAGTTGACATATTATTTTTCTCAGATAATGAAGCAGTTTATTCCAGGCTTTAGAACCTGACATTCTGAAGAGACGCTCTCCGAACTTAGAATCTACTAGCGTTGTTACCGCTCCGAAAGAACTACTTCAAAGAACTACTTCTTTTGGCAGCAGTTCCTACTTTCTTCATTGAACAAATACTTCAATTGAAGTTAGTAGTTCATTTTAGCGTTGTGACTGCTCCGTGTGAACTACGAGTATATCATTTTGCGGAAGTTCAAACTTCATTCATTTCATTTCATTGAATAAATACTTCAATGGAAGTTAGATTACAAAAAACTACTTCAATTTGCAGCAGTTCAGTTGTGAAGTTGTACTTCAAAGCCTATAAAGAAGTACTTCATTTTATGTACTTCAATTGAAGTTCGACTTCAAAGTACTTCGATTTAAAGGAATGTGTTTTTGAGTTCTTTTCGATAAGTTAGTTTTTCGATTAAAAATTTCTACCGACTAGTACTTTTTATTTTGGCAAGGAATTGGTTCCAGTTCACTTTTTTTATTTTGACAAGAAATCGGTTCCAGTTCTTTTCACTTTCAAAGCTCTACCGACCAGTACGTGTTTTTCGGCGAGGAACCAGTTCCAGTTCTTTTCGTTTTCAAATCTCTACCGATTAGTACTTCTTATTTTTTCTACTTCTTTTCACTTTCGAATCTCTACCGGCTAGTACGTGTTTTCGAAAAAATATCAAGGAACCGGTTCCAAAAAGAAATTAACTCTTTCCACGCGGAAAGCGCACCCGGGAGTCGCGCTATGCTTGCCTTGTACGCGGACAGCGCACTGTTGCGCCGCAAAGTTTCTCTGGCGTTAATTCTATGAAACACTTGAAGACGGTAAAATTTATACTTCTAAAAAATGACAAATCTTAACACTACTGACATCTTGTGAAATTTATCCTAAATACGTATCGTAAAGCAATGATACAAAAGGTTTGAAGGGAACCCTCGTCTTGAAGAGTAAATTCAGTCAGTTTGAATTTTTCCCGGCTCTTTGCGCACGCGCGTGTATCTAAGATTCTCAAGCGGAGATTCTCTCAGACAATCGATTGTTGTTCACCATTTTGTGGACGTGAATTATTATAATTTCTTATCACAATATTTTTTCCGAGACTTGTATTAAAAAAAAGTATGGTTCTGTGTTAAAAACATCTAACATACACAAACTAGTAAAAAATATTGTTTTTTTATCGAAGTTTTATACTATTTTTAATTTCAAAAAAGCTGTTTTATAGAAATAATCAAGTGTTTAAAATGACGTTGTGCACTTTGAATTCGTATCCATTTTAAATAAGTGTTATTGCAGAATTCCGAAATGTCGGGTCGCGGTCTTAATGATAAATAAATAATTAGTGCTATTTCGCATCAGGTATCAATCCTGATACCGGTTTCACTGAAGATACCGCCGAACTTATGTTTTTGAACATTTTTGAATCGTGAAATTAAATTATTGATTGTTTCAAAATTTATCATGATAAAAAAAACATTAAGTGTTATTTACAATGAAATAATAACAATAAATCCTTCTCTATATTTATTAAATTTAAGGTGTAGTTTTTTAATCTTAGACCCTTTACAAGTATGGCGCCGCAAAATCCGCACCACAGTTGAAGAGCTCTACTTTGGTATGTTTTAATGCGACCTTGAAATATAAAAAAATGGTCGCCTATATCTCGCACTCTCGCAGTATGTAAATAAACTTCGACGATTTATCCTGTCCCATTGATGTTTCGAGTGTTTATTTACACATGGAAATGTACTTGGGACATAAGTGATGGAATCTTCGTAATATTTTATTTATTCCATGTGTTAGTATTGTTTAAAGTCATAAACTAGATTGAAGAAAAAGGGCCCCGCGTGTGAAAGAAGTAATTACTATTTTTGACGCGTAGAAAAGGTTAACAAATAACCGGATAAATTCAAATCTCGTTTTTCCGAGTTCGACTTCAATTGAAGTGTTCACTGCGAAGGGTTCATTTTAAAGAACTAGCAATTTGCAAAGCATTCACAAAACATTGAAGTTTTTCCCAATGCTAGTGTCTACTGTATGGTGTGCACTTTAGTTCCTTCAACCTTCCGATAGCCGATGACATTACCGATCTAAAGGTTGAATGTCGAGAATCGGAATCGTCAGGAATACACACTTCCGATAAATAAGCAGGACCCATTCCATCCATTGATTTAATTAAATTAATCTAAGTAATTACCGGAAATTATGTCCCATAAGATAATTTATTTATTTTAATGAAAAAATATCTAACTGTTGACAACAGTATTTTTTTTTATGTTCACCGCATCTAACTTTAAATGATATACATCTATTGATATACATCTGATATACATCTAACTTTTTTATATATTTAAACTCGTATAATAGACATTTGAAATTAAGTTCATACCAGCCAAATATTTACATACAGGTAGCTCGTGTTTTCGTGTAAGTACACGATTTATTTATCTAAAGTCAATTTAAACCACACGGTAATTGCGTAACGATTTTTTAATATATTTTCAGCAATTATAATTATTTTCATTACTCACCAGTGTAATAATATATTTTCATGCGATCCTCGATCTACTGCTAAACAAAAAGTTTGACATATTTTCACAACCCGCGACAAATTTAATTAACTTAGATGTTGCGAAAGTGAATGGAAGAAGTGAGGGACGCCCGAAGATGGCATGGCACGATCATGTGAATAAAATACTTAAATCGGGCCACGTGAAGAGTCAGAATAAGAGAAAAGTATGTATGAGACGATGTATGAATGTGAATGAAGCAAGGAGTGCCAAGATAGAGTTGTATGGCGGTCCGTTCTCTATGCCTACCCCTGTGGCGAAACGGCGTGATGATTAGTTAGTTAGTTAGATGTTAATATCAATAAGGTAATTTTAGCTATAGCTTTGGGTATTTAGTAATATATTTTTACGGTAAATTTAGCCATAGCTTTTAAGTTTTGTAAAGCGCCCTAGAGGTGATATTTTACAAAAAAATAGTCTAGTATTATTATTATTAAATATTGCACCTACTACTTATAAAAAGATGTACTGCTGATACAAAAGTATATAATACTAATAAAATGTGAGATAACTTTTTCCAGATAGGTATCTTTATTTTGTATTTTCTTTAATTTTTTCACATTTTCGATATTTTTTTATTTACTTTGTTCTTATTTTGTTTTAGAATGAGCGAGAGTATATTTCAACCAACTGTGGTTTCAAATTACCATCTAAGGAAGTCAATAGCGATCAATACGGTTTAACTCCAGGATTATAATATTTTGACGTATTTCAAGTGGTAGACCTAGGTTGAGAAGAAGGCAGTGCGGCCGTGACTCGACTAAGCACGTGTTAAAATACGCTTGGGAAACACGATACCCTTTTTTCGTCAAAGCCGGGCTTTTCAAACACCTGTTTAATTTACGGTTATTTTACTCAGTGGGGGAGATTACCTTTTCACGGGTAAACATAATACGTGAAAGGGTAAAGTGTCCCATTAGAAAATAGTTTAAGCAAAGTTTTGACCGGCCTTACGGGGTCACCTTTTCACGTTTCGCGTAGAGGTGCTCTGGGTTGTTTAAAAATATATAATTAAGACATAGAGCCACACGATGGGGGTACTCTTTTAATTAATTAAAAACCTCTTAAAACTAAATTAATTTCGCTTTTGGGGAAAAGATTTGAACGTAATACGCGTGGTTTTGTAACTTGTAAATCGTTATTCTTTATCCATCTGTTATTTCTTTCTTCAAAAATTAACTTCTAGTTGAACTGTTCTTTCGTATATTCTTTTCTCACACGAACAATGACATTTAAGAAAAGAGACTCTTAAATTATCGAATTTTCTTTCCGCAACATCACAAGTATTTGGGGGAAGTTTAGCCACTAATTTTCAATACAGCTTTATGTATTGAGGTATCTACTACTAAGTTTTTAATTAACGCGGAAGTCTTCAAAAGCTTGCAAAGTTTTCTCCGTCTAAATATAAATCTCCATCCAAATCTCGAGTAAGAAACTATGAAGGAAAATTGGAAATTTTGCTGAATTCGGAGTAAACATCATTGAGAAAGTCGGTGAATGTGACGAGTTTGTAATTTCAATGATAAAACTTAATGACTAGCTTACAGAAAGCGATGTTTATGTTTAAGTTTTCAAACAGCCATGGATACTCTGAAACAAGTAACTTAAATAATGCCGTCTCGTACACTCAAGTATTAATATGTATTATATTCTCGTATATGTAGTTCAGTCCGAGAACTGAGACAATTATTCAACTTGATTGGTGGGTAATCAATAATCATTCCAAGAATCTATTAAAAAATACTTAAACTATTTTTATACCTGTCTAGCTGTTATTAGTTTGTGCAAACAAGATTTTACGTGACTTTGCATTGCTCAGAGAATAAAATAATTTACCATTCAAGACTTCAATAAAATTATTTTTTATAATAATATATTTCCACCTTTTTTAAATACGTACATACGAGTGTACTGTGTTTTACTGTATTTAATTGTAAAATTAAGTTTATAGATTTTTTGTTGCTTTAAACACTTACTCTTTTCTATTAGTTTTATGAATGTTAAGTTAAGTTTGCCGTCATTTTGTACCTTTTTGTAAATATCTTTAAATATATCGTAAGCATTACCATTATGTTATATTGGAATAAACTGCACAAGTAAATAGGTCGTCCCACGTTCTGAATGGGCTAATTTGTGAGACCAAATAAAAGAAAATAAAACAGGCACGACAAATGGTTAGGAAGTACCACTGCATTTCCATCTACTTACTAAACATAGTTACTAGCGAAAACCAACACAACTGATTCTTCACATTATATGACGAACCTATTTTAACAGGTAGGTAAACTAATTTATATTTGCGATTTAAGAATCAAGTGTATTGGCTCTCTGCCAGGAGAGTCTAAAATATGAAAAAAAATTGACAGTCAGTTACAAAAAAGATACAGGTATATTTTTTTGATGTTTAATATGATTTTGTGATTCCAATAAACCAAAAAAATCGCAAGCTATCTAAATTATTCATTTTATTTTGTCATCAAACAAATTGTATTGTCACATAAAATAAAAATCACCAACACAACATGTAAATTTAATCGAAGCGATAACAGTATTAACCTATAAGGGTTGTATTTAAATTGTCCAAATAAAGGTTTTAGTTGAACAAACAACTATCAATGGCTTCTCGGATTTTAGTTAGGTATAAGCCAAATAAGTTTATCATAAAGATAAATAGCTTAATGTAATATTTCAATAAGTTCTTTCTAATTTTGAAACGGACAATTCCTGGTGGAATTCTATTTTAATCTGAATTTATCACTAAAAAACTTCTGTAACCTCTTTCTACTAATTTATTTTTAAACATTGCCGATTTCACATTGCCACAGGCATCTTCAGACTAGCCAAATTTAAAGTAAACCTATGGCATAAATGTATTTATTTATTTATAAAGTAACGGACTAAAGTCCAATTACGAAAAAACATACAAAACACGAAATGGGAAAAAGAGCAACATAGAAAGAACAGCACATACATAATATTAAATGAAGCGATGACAAAAATAGGTCAAAATAAACACAAGAAAGAACATTTAAGCCAAAGTCTAGTAAAAGTTTTTGTAGAGTCGTAAAGAATGACAAAAATCATTTAGACTGCTACCAAAATTTTCAAAACCATGGCTCGACATTCTGGACATTGGAAAATGATACCCATAATTAGTATAGTGATGATTGAGGAACAGCAATTCATTATTTCTGCGTCTACGGCAAGGAATATTGAGTTGGATAAGTTGCAACAGAGAAGGTGAGTCTATAAAATAATTAATAATTTTGAAAATGAAAATTAAATCAAAGTCTTTCCTGCGCTTTTCTAATAAAGAAAATTTCAATGATTGTTCAATTCCATCATATGAATAATCGCCTCTTTTTCGCCCTGATCTCCACGCAATACCGCGTAAGAAGCGATGTTGTATGAATTCAATATGATGAATTTGAACGATATAAAAAGGAAACCAAATGACACTAGCATATTCTAGATGAGGGCGAACTGATGAGCAGTACAGAGTTTTTAGGGTCTTTATATTTTTAAAGTCACATGCAATTCTATTGATAAAACCAAAAAGTTTTAGTGATTTATTAGCTACATTATTAATGTGGTCACGAATAGAAATATTATAGTCTAGAGTGACACCAAGATCTTTTATAGATCTGAGGGTAGATAGGGAGATACTATTTAATTTATAATTTAAGAATATATGACATTTATTTCCGGAATGAACGCTATCATGAATTCATATTTATATAAGTCGGTATGTGTATTTTATCTATTCTGTTTGCGGCAGATTTAATCATTCAAACTGAGCCAACAGCTTACTTTATTTGGGAACATTTAACGCTGATGGGAGACTTACCAAAGGGTTCATCAATTTTCTCAAACGGTTTCAGAACAGACAATGTCTAGTGAGACGGGTAACGAAATTACAATTAAAGGGTAGGTGGCTTAATTCCATTTCACCATTATTTTATTGACTGAAATTTCGCTGAAAGTAGACATCGAAGTTTTGCAACCTAAAAAAGTGTTTGGTTGATATCTTAATTTATTTAAAGTAATACGATAAAGTATTTTTCAATTTATATCGTACATTTGTAAACAAAAGTTATATCTTTGACTCCGTTGTCAGTGTGACCGACAGAGAGTTTGATATATCGCAAACACAGCTAAACTTTGAGAATGACGCTGAGGGGAATGTTGCTCAGTCGCCTTACTGAAACCGAAATTGCGCGTTTAAGCCCCACTTTGACTAAGCGATCGCGTAGATTGGTCGGTGGAAGCAGCCGTCGGTATCAATAATAATACTATAATAGACAACAAAGTTAAGATGCCGGTTAATTTGTTGGTTAACTCATAAATAAATTATTTAATTTCTAGAAGTTTTGTTTAATGTTTGTTCATTCTTCTTTATGACGCGATTTCATTATGAAGGAAGCTACCTTGGGTTGAAATAGTCTACTCTTAGGACTATATAGTACTACTGATAGACATCAGTCTTCATTAATTTGAATCTTTTGATTTTCTCTTTGTTTCCCTTCCTAAGCAGAGCTCTGTCGAGAGAACTCGGCTCAGAGTCTTTTGTAAATAAAAGGTTTTCCAATAATGGCGAGCCACGGAATTCTTTTGTCATCTTTACAGGGTAACGTTTAACCCGAAAATAGGAAACTTAAGATTAGCGGCAGTTTATTTCATGTTCTTTAAATAGGCACACTGAAGTCCCAAACATGATAAGGAAAATCACGATATTTTATAACGATATATTTTTTACTGTAACTTTCTACTGGGAAAACAAATAAGAGCATTGTTTCAGGGAAAAAAATATTTGATCATCAACAGCAATGTAACATAAAATCTATAAATTTAAGAAATAGGTTTTTTTTAACAGTATTGCTTATCAAGAAGCTAAAGAACACGATTTTGCGTTATACAAGCAACACAACCCAACTTATTCTGCCCTTTCTTATTCAAGATCGTACTTCTTTCAGATAATTTAAAACCTGTTATTATTTTATCATTGACCAGCTTAGAAAAATCACTCAATGTCTTTTTTTCTGAGAGTATTTCAATTTCACTATTTTTATTTCTATATAAATGCATTGCAACGCGCGCCCAACATTTGTACACGGTTGACATTTTCCACATTAGAACGGGTCGTTTCTACGACTCATTCTCGTGTTCAACAACTAGGCTCTGAAATGAATTGCCGACCTCTATTTTTCCTCCCTCCTACAACATAAGACTCAGGATCAATACCTATTTTCCTCAAAAAGACCCTCCATACAGCATCTCCAAGATTTGTGATTTATTTTTCAAAGAATAATATTCTGTTTTCTGATTTTGCGGAATGGGTTAGTTTTGATTTCTAAATTACTTACATTGACAAAATGCAAATATACCAAAGCTATATAAAAGATAACAATAAATTTTCATTGTACCCAGTAGCTGTCATCTATTATAAATATTGTATTTTTCTTGCCACAATTATAAATACGTGGAAATACAGTATGTGTTTCCAATTCTTTCATCTTTCATTTATTTAAACAAATAAACACAAAAAAATATATAAACGATTTACTCCCAATCAAAGTATGTATTTAAGTTACTGTGTTTCATGTTTTACCGTTATTTTTTAAATTTATGGTTTTTCTGTTTATTAAATAATTTAACCTTTTTTGGTGAGACACAACTTCTGCCTAAGCAAATAAATATTCTAGAAAAAGTTCAATTTTTACGCGTTTCAAAAACTTAATTGTCTTCATAAATCAAATGATTTAATTTTTCAGAGAAGCAATTTTCTTGACAGAGATAACTCAAATTAATTTAGTAAAGTACCAGAGCTAATTCCACTAACTAAAGCTTTGTGGAGCTTTGTCAACCCACTTGAGATTAGAATAAAGAGCTCAAAAATAATTCTAAGTGATTTAAGCTTAATTAACCTGTCTCGAGAAAACACCAATATTTCACATTTAAATAAAACATTCATTTTTTTAAACCACCTAAATCTGTTTTTTGGTATTATATTCAAAACATACCTTTAAATGCAAATAATCACAATTTTTTTAGCAATTTTGCTGTTATAAAAATCGAAAACGGAGTGTGTTGTTAAAAAATGTATGCTTTCTGGGCAAGTACGTATCACAACTCGAAAATAAAATAATTTTGCCGTAAACGACTTTCTTCGCTAGAGCAACCTTCAATAAAAATACATTTATAGCAATTTTTAATAAAAACCATTTATTTATTTTTTTTGATTATGCTCAGTTTATATAAATGAAACAGAAAAAATATTTTTTTCACTTTTCGCAAGCAGAATTATAAAAAAAGTAATTAGAGTTAGGGGAAAGCCGAGTTTTTAAGTGTTTTGTACTTCAATGCTAAAACTTGAATGTCGAGTCGAATTCCCCGAGGTGGTGTTTTTTCTAGCTCTAAAAGCATCCAATCACAGAGTTTTTGATATACCTAATACTATAAACTCATCACTAAGAAGACTTAACGCTACTGAGAGAAAAACAAAATGATTAGGGTAATTTTTGAACTGCGAAAATTCAGACACTTTGGTATATGGCCGCCAATTTCTCAGTCGCGTGTATTTCAAAGACCCAGATGCAAAATACATTTTTACTCCTGAAAGTTGTTAGGTACCAAAATAAATTAAAATTGAGAAACAGAAACAAGATTTCAAATAGACTCAACCATCTGGTAGAATAATTTATTTTTTCAACTTGTTATTTTAGTTATTTGGACACTTAAATTTACAAAATAACTAATCATAACTCATATTCTATTTGTCAATATTAAATATAACTAATTATTATTTATTTAACAAAGATCTTATAAAAAACATTTGTTTGCCAAATACATTAAGAGATTTATGATACAAATATTGTAGATATATGCATAGGGTAAAAAAAGAAACTAAACATTCATATAGGTACTCGTACATCCCACATATAGACAAGGTTTTATATAGGAGTTATATGAGTACAAACTGAAGTAGTGTGACGCATTATGTATTATTAATAACGCAAATAATGTGAGCAATGAAAAACAAAAAGATAAGATGTAAGAGAGGTTCATTCTTAAATACATTTTTAGTGAGATAATCATTGAATTGGCAAGTGTAAAAAGGTATCTAAAAATATATTTTATTTAAGAGTATGTAGATCGGTATGTACCTAACGGTCAAACTATTATAACTTATATACTACTGGATATTACATACAATTGGATTTTATGCGGTTGTTATAAACTATTTTTAATTTATTCCTTAGATTTATTCATTGGTGTAATTGTTATGCTTTCCGGCAGCGCATTATAATATTTTATCCCTTTGTAAAATAAACGGTTTTGCGTATTGGATTTATTCTTTTTTGGTAGTCTAATTTCTTTGCACGTCCATAAAAGTATATGAGGGGAAACGCTTATTTGGAGATTCAAAAAAATCAAAGCTTCCTTAATTACGGTCAGAACTTTTCTTTTAAGAACTTGGGAAACTGGAAAAGGGTTCCAAAGAAATAAGAGAATTTGTTGAATATCTTCATTCGAACGGTCCTGGGAGATTTGTTAAGTGTATTGATTTCTGAATTTACCACAATTTCGTGCTTCTTGGACATCTTAGTGTAGTTGACCAATTGAAAGTGTCAAACAGCCAATAACATCGCTTTATGTAATAAAATCTTACCAATAATGTCGCTTTGTACGACGTGTGTAATTCAATTTCTAAAATTCCTGAAAATGGAATCTCATCTCCACCCAGGGTCTGTTCACAGCTATCATAGGAAATAATTAAATTCTTGGCGAATTGATGTCCAAAATTTTTAAAAATCGTTCCACGTTGGCTTCTTCGAGTGTGAGAATGTCCATAATCTAATGGTAGACTTAACAAACTGCTTATTTCGTAGTTTTACGAATTTGTAGAAGTTTTTTTTTTCATTTTGTACTCGTGTGGCAATGTCTTCTTTTACACATTTTTTGAATGACGTCAGTTTTTATTTGGCTTGATAAGTAAAGTTTATAAATTATGCGTTCACATTACACTGTCAACCTTCAAAGATAGGAAAGAATAAATGCTTTTGTTTTTTTGATTAATAACACTCGAAATTTATTCGTCCGAGTTTTATGTTTTTTTTTTCCACAAAATAATAGACTTGAATGTGAAATGATTTGACTGTCTGAAAGGTTAACTTGTCTGTATAGATCATGCATTGCATATTGCATGAGTGACCGAAAAATCAGGTCCAGCGGCTAGAATACATCTTGCGTTATGTTTGTGTGTAATGAGGTGGATATAATAAAAGAGAATAGCGGAAAGCGAAACGAGAAAATTGGGGGGTGATTGGCTATGTATATGGCCATAGTGAGCAATCACGGAACAAGTAAAAATAGCTGATAACAAACCGGGAATAAGGTTTTCCAATACAACAACATTTTTCAACGATTTTATTCTCATTTCAGGTTCTCTATCAGTAAATAATGGTGAAAGGTACTAAAGCGCAAAACTCAAACCTTTTTCAATTTTTTCAGATTTTTAAATGGATTTGTATCCGGGTGAGCCGCGGTAGCTCAGTAGTTTATATAAATCGCCGTATTTTGTAAAAACTCGGAAAAAAACGTTTACTTCTTATGATTTTCTAATGCTAATGAAAAGATACATACTGCGGCTAAGAATCAGAAGCTAGTAAAAATAAATAAAGTTCTGTACCTATAAAATTCTATCGGTAATTCAAAAGGATGGACGTCTAGTTGGCATCCACAGAAAACAAAGTAAAGGCTGTGTAAGAAGAGACTGGGCCTGCAACTGATTGAGGTTACCAATAGTTACTGTAAGAAAGTGACACCTTGACGTGCCTTGTCGTAGTAATTTAATTTAAAAGTAAGGTTATAGAGGGAGTTAAGATAAGAGGAAAGTTAAGGGGATTAGAATTAGTACTGGGCGTTGACGGTCATTCGAAAAAACGCCACTGCCGTTATCGTTGGCAATTTTCAACTATAACCATTGGAAATAACGCAGACGTTGACACGAAGATTTGGATTTTAATACTAATAATCACCTGTTGGGAGAGTTGAAACAGGCGGATCGTTGGTGCCGTTGGGGGTGTTATTTTATAATAGCTATATTTTACTTTCCATCCGTATCGGCCGTTTTGGATATGAAAATTCACAAAGACGTCTTGTAGGGAGGTGTACAATCAAAAGATCGTTTCAAATTACGCATAATATCGTTCACAAAGTATACACGCTTACACCATTTTGTTTATTTGGCGCTAAAGCTAGTTCAATAAGTTCACCCTCAGTAAGTGTTGAGACTGCTTTGCGTTGAATAATATTCGTATGTAGCTATTGAAATCTAAATGTTGGAGCAAATTTTCTTTAATAGCGTTGGACGTTGACGGCATCTAATTGTAATTTCCAACGGCTAGTTATATTTCGATACAGCTCTTATTAGAATGGCTACTACCAGTTTGGCTGATTTCTCATGTGATATTTGTTGCCCGCAGCTACCCGTCCTGCTCCGGAGCGATGGCCCCGGGGCTGGCAGCGGACATGCACTTCATCAACGACGTGATCGCCTTCATCGGGCCGGCCTGCGCCTTCGCCCTGGAGCCCGTGGCGCGCCTGGCCGCCTACTGGAACACGCCCATCATCACGGGGATGGGAGATCAGGTCAGTGCATCGAACTACACTTTACATCCTGCCTCCTCTTGATGATCGTCTACTGGGGTTCAGGCCCCAGATGTTGGTCATATCATAACTATTATGCGTTTCCAATTATTATCAATAATTCTTTTTTATTTATTTTTTGCCGATGACCCAAAACTCTACCATAAGATCTAAAGCCTTCTCTTCTTCAACCTGGTATAGAATCCATCCAAGCCTCCGTTTTTTTATTTATTTAATTGAACCTAAAACTGATAATATTGAGGCTGAAAAGGCAAAAGGGCTTAATCGACACTTTGGTCAAAAATTAGTCAAATATGCAGTTTTAATCGGGGTTTTTTTCTGGATCATTTGCTCTGACTTTCGTTTGATTCTGAAGACTTTTGTGGTGCTTCAGCCATCTAAAACATATGGACTATTTGGGAGGAATTTTGACTCAAACGACACTTTATTATATTTTTTTTTTTTTTAAAATTCAAACAGATACTGAAGATTTTACTGTAAAAAAAAACTTCCAAAAATGGCACTTCTGCCCTTTTGCCTTTCCAGCGTCGATATATATGCAACCTGTTGGTTTAATGGTGCATTAGGACGGGATAACCCCTATATAGTTTAAAAAATATGAATATATTTGTTGATATATATTTTTGGGTACATTTATTTCAATTTGCCTCGATGGCCCTCATTCCCATAAATTGTACAAAATTTAAAAACAAAATATTACAGACCATTACAGTACATGATAACCATTCGCAGATTATTTTCAAATAACAATATACTAACGCTTTGATCATAGTCAAACATAAATAGTACTTTAAATTATCTACCTCGGATATGAAACAGTTCCCTTGAGCGCAATAAAATATTCTGAACCATTATTGTTATTTACACCAGAATAAATAAAACATTCGTTTTGTGTCATTTAACAACGAAATATTATGTCCTTCAATCTTTATTTTAGACACAACTGCCTCCTTCACCCTTGTTTTATTTCGGTCTGCTTCCACTACGCCTCATAATTCATACATACACCATTTAATATGAACAAGTATTTTATGATTCAACCACCACCTCAGCGTACATCAATCACAATCATAATAAGTATTTCTTTCCTATTTACGATCTCCCCGATTCTCAGATAACAAACTAACTAACTAACCATCACGCCATTCCTCGTGTGGAGTAGGCAGAGAGAATAAACTGCCACACAACTCTGTTCTGCCCACGCTGCTCAATTCATTCACATACACGCATCGTCTCATAATTAGAGTACATAGAGTGGTACCTATCCAAGGCAGTGTAGTCAGTTTTTGATGATTTTTACCGGACTCGGTAGACCTGGGCGTGGCTAAGACTAAGGCTATGGTATTTATACATCCATTCATAGTGCATATCGACATAATATTTTTGTTTATTTCTATAACCACTTTTTCACAGTATAGTTATCAATAAAAATATAGCATTTAACCTAAAAAACCGTTTAGTTGTTTCAAGTTTAGTGGCATAATAAAAAAATGTGGGTGGAGTCCCGCGGTGACCTAGCAGACCAAGATCATCGTTACAGTCATAGAAGCGGTGTATTATATTTGCTGTCTCTTTTTCTCTCATGGTGTATGGTATGACGTGAAAACCCGGAGAAAGTGATTTATCGCAAGTTTGTGTAGATTGGGTAAAAATGATAAGCTCTCCCTCCATATATTGTTACTTCAAGGTCTCACACATACTCTTTTATTATTCTAATGATCAAATTGAAATATTTGATCCATTCGGTAATGCCACTTTTTATTCGGGCATCCGCGACTTCGTCATGTATTATCCTGGGGTTCCTTTCTCTGTTCATCCGCTCTACGTGTTCAAACCATCTAAGCATCTCTTTTTAATCTAGCTCATTCGCTTACATCAGCGTTTTCCCAGAAAATCTCAAAAAGATATCTTATTACACTCTAAAAGTGATCGAAATTCGATTAATGATTAAAACAAGTAGCTTCCACTATCTCATCGTAATAAAGTTGATTCGATTTTAGGTTTCTTCGTTCATAACGTGAAAGGCGATAGCAGGTGTACTTAATAACATATTGATCTGAGCCCCGATATTTGGTGTTGCTCTGACGAGAGGCATATTAATCTGATATCAAGATAAACGATATTATTAATTATTTAGTCACACGACCTTTTAACCTATTTAAGGTTGACATAATATTTGTACACGCATGTTTACGGGATAAAGTTCAATTTGAATAATACAAGCGTAGTTAAAAACAACACATAGAGCCTTGTTAGGTTTAAATTAATTTTGAAGCAGAACGAAGGGGTGTTTTCGCATTGTAGGTAGGTACCTACTGAAAGTTTAATTTGCAAAAAAAAATGTTTTGCACTCACAAAACCTGTAAATATTATATTTTTTTAAATACTTAACGTCTATTCTTCCTGACAGTGATGAGTGGACTTGGGTCTTGAAGAGGCCTATCTTGTAAGAGGGAGGAAACATGGAGGCCGGTAAATCATTCTACAGCCGAGCTGTTGAACACAAGAACGAGTCGTAAAAGCGATCCGTTCTCGTTTATCGAATGTCAACCGTGTACGAATCTTGGGCGCGCGTCTTGCGAATTTTCCGAGTATTCACCGGTGCCAAAGGGATCAATGACGCAAGCTCCTCGGAGCATTTTCTATTGAAATACCGGTAGAACAAGGACAGCATTCCCACCTGACGTCTGTGCTCTAAATATAGCAATCTGTTTGTTAAGATAAGAGAATCTATCAAACGGACCGCCCGTTTCTGCACAGATTTAAGTGTTTTGTGTAAAAGGGCTCCAGAACAGAGGTGGTTGCCAAATTCAACAGTGGGGCGCACTTTCCATTTGTACAAGGTGAACATTTGTGTACTATTAACATATCTGCGGACCCTGTACAGGACGCCCAACTTTTGAGAAGCTAACTTTACTCTAGCTTCGATGGAGCCCCCGTGCCTCAGCTGGTCACTTGAGGTTACACCAAGCATGTCAATGGAAGGCTTATTAAGAAGTTTGCTTTCGTTGAAATACTAAATTTTCATTACGATTCCTTTTAGTTGTAATAAAACCAACACTGTTTATATACCAACTGTTTTTTACGGCTTAAGACAAAAAATTAGAAAGTTCAGGCGTATGTATCACAAATAATAAATACAAATAAACTCCCATTAGCATAACCCTACCAAGATTTACGTTAGTTTAACGTATTAATCAGCATTTTTTTCGAATTTCGGGTGTGGGACCTCATTTCTTAAATTGATATATAACTAACTAACCATAACGCCGTTTCCCCGCAGGGGTAAACAGAAAACAACTCTGTTTTGGCATACACTCTTTGTTTCATTCACATTCATACATCGTCTCATACATACTGTTATGTTATTCTGACTTTTTACATGGCCCGATTCAAGTATTTGATTCACTTGATCGTGCCATGTCTTCGTCCTCGGGCGTCCCCGACTTCTTCTTCCATTCACTTTCGCATCATGTATTCTTTTCGCACTCCTTTTTTCGTTAATTCGCTCTACATGCCCAAACCATCAAAGCGTTCCTTTCTTAATCCTATTGATTACGCTCACATCAGCCTTGCATTCTTTCTGGTTATCCACATTTTTAACACGGTCATAGATGGTTTTACCGCATATACGCCTCATAGATCTCGTTTTCACAACATTCAGTCTACTTGCATCCTTCTTCCGCCAGTACCATGCCTCACTGCCATACATCAGGATTAGTATAAGCACTCCATGGTGGACTGCTAGCTTCGCTTCTTTGGACATTTTTTTATTTGCGCCAACAGTGTTTAGTCCTCCGTTAATGGAGTTTCCTGCTTCACCCTTCTTTCGATATCCTAATCATCCTTTCC
Organism: Drusus annulatus; assembly: GCA_022651775.1. NCBI lineage: Eukaryota > Metazoa > Arthropoda > Insecta > Trichoptera > Limnephilidae > Drusus > Drusus annulatus. The sequence continues at coordinate 69,212 of JAGWCC010000857.1, forward strand.
GTCTCTCGTAAACATACTTTCTAAATACACAAACTCATCCACTTGCTTCAAGTTTTCATCATTCACAACTATATTGCACGCTGTTCTCGTACTCTCTCTTTCAAACACCATGACTTTGGACTTACTTACATTCATCATCAACTCATCCTGCATACATACTTGGTGCATCCTAGACACGAGAAACTGTAGATCTTCCATACTGTCAGAAATCAGCACCGCATTATCAGCATACAATATGCAACATACTTTCAGATTGTTCATTGATACTGATCAATTGTTTTTTTTTGTGATGTAAATAAAAATGCTGAGAAGAAGTGTTTTGCATACATTTTCTTCTCAACTTCTTCGCCCCACCTGGACCTCTAAAACCTTATTTGATTCTGCATTTTCTGGACCATCCTTCACTGTTGCCTTTTGAGTACCACAAGTTCGCCGCACCCGGTCTAGGCATAAATAAACAGCCCACCGACTAGAGAACCAGCGCCCCTTGTCACCGTCGATGCAGAGCACTCACGTCTGATACACCCAGGCAATCAATCAAAAAATTCAAAAGTTTTTGGAAATGGTCAAATTATAGGGCTTGATTGATTGCGTCATTATATTGTGAATACCTATTTACAAGGTCGGCGTGGAGCCTTCGTATCAATCAATTTCAATACAGAATAAATAGCGGAACGAAAATGCCAATTAAAAATTACCTCCCATTGATACGTCAGAATATAAACCGGTCTGCAATAGTCATTAATTTAATTGACATGTATTTTTTTATTTCAGTATCTCTTATCGTATTGACAGGTTGGTGGGCGCATGAAGATATTTAGGAAGGAAACCATTTTATTATGTTAAAATGTAGGAGTAAAGAGTACGATCATGTAAAAAAATACATCAATCGTCTATTCACTCAATATATAATATTATGGAACCAACTCAGATGATACACATCGCACATATTCAGTTATTTCCCAAAGAGTTTATACCACCAGCAGCAAGTATTTCATAATTTGATAACGCTAGTTAAGTAATATTTTGTAAAATAAAAGCAATATACATAGATGCTATTTATTTCTAATACTGTTTTAACTAACTAACTAACCATCACGCCGCATTTCTCCGGAGGGGTAGGAGGAGAGGAAGGACCGCCGTATAACTCTGTCTTGGCACACACTCCTTGCTTTATTCACATTCATACATCGTCTCATACATACTCTTCTGTTATTTGTCTCTTCACATGACCCGATTTAAGTATTTGATTTACTTGAACGTGCCATGTCTTTCTCGGGCGTCCTCGACTTCTTCTTCCATTAACTTTCGCATCATATATTCTTTTCACACTCCTTTCTTTATTCATTCGCTCTACCCAAACCATCTAAGCGTCCCTTTCTTGATCCTATTCATTACGCTCACATCAGCCTTGCATTTTTTCCGGATATCCACATTTTTAATACGGTCATACATGATTTTTACCGCACATACGTCTACAAGACTGTTTTGATCGTCTTAATATAATTTTTTTATAGTGAAATTTTTTTTCTTTCATTTTTAATGGCATGCAAGACTTTTTCTTATAGTGAATACCGCACAAGAGTCCCAACTGCTTCGAACCGTCTAGAGCTAGTGGGAGTATAGCATCCCCAATTGTTGTGAGGCTGAAGGTAGTGGGGAGGGGAAGGAGATAGGGAAGAGGAAGGTTGGGAAGTACCTGGCTATCCAGATCTGGTCACAAACGGCTAAAACCATTTCGACCAAGCAACGTTTCGATTCTAAATGGTAGTCTTTCACCAGGGCAATACTTGTATCAACCACTCTGGAACTTCATTAAAGCATGCAAGACATTGATGCTGTATTTATAATGCTTCAACTTTGTTATACTTCTCAAAATGAGTTTATTAAAACCACTCAATCATATTATTTTAGTACGTTACGTTATGAATTATTTCATACATATAATACTAATCCAAATAAAAAAAATTAATTGATAAAATCAGTTATTAATTAAAAAAGTCGGGTTACCTAATTTAAATAAAACATCATAAAAACCGTAGAGATTCAGCAGATCACTACAGATGTTCAAGTTATATGTGCAGTCGGGGAGTAGACCCCGCGGTTGTAGATATTGTAATTACTTGTACAAAAAAAAATTAGTCAGTTTCGTTAGTTTTCCTTCTACCCGAGTTGGTATATTTTTCCCCTTTTCCCGCAACTCTTTTTTCACAGAACTACATCTTGACAGTTTTTTTGCCACAGCAATAATTATATTCCAAGAATGAACTCGACAAACCCCATTTGATTATCTTCCAAACAAATTCTACGTAAGGGATCAACGGTACGTTGTACTTTATAAAATTCACCGGAGATATATCCTTTTCAAAGGATTTAATGCTGAAACTTTATTTTCAAGAGACAGTCATTCAATTAGTACTGTCACTAAATTACTTTTGTTTTCACGCTTCATTGTCCCTCGACCCGTAGTATGGCCTTTCTTTTTACAAAAGCGGTGTTTAATGAATGTAAGAAGTACAACAAAACCCGAATAATTATATTTACGCTAAGCATTAGGCTAATCCACTGAACTTTTAAATGGTCTCCGTAGTTAAATAGACCAAACTTTGGAAATATCCGTGAAGGACTCCAAAATACCACATTTATTACATGGTATATTGAATTCATAGGCTAGCGTCCGTCGTAGATGGTTCGCATAACCGCCGAGTGGGGCGGCGACACTGCCGACATCACGCAACAGTAGTCGACTTGGTCCATACGTCAGGTTTTCTATCCACGGTAGCAGGTTTTTATCTGCGAGTTTAGTAATACGTCCCGGATTCTAAGTTATCCAATAAATTTCTTCATGAATTTTAAGCATTTGTACTTTTGGACTTGAACTTGAGTGGCGATACTTTGAAATATAATTTTCTAAGAAATCAAACAAAATAAACACATATATCTGGAAAATATGAGAGATAATAGTATTGACAATAACTACCTTTTAGAAAACATTCATCTCCACTGTCCAGTACGAAACACATGCTCGAACTAATTATTCTACATCCCACACTCACAGGTCATTTTACTACATATTAAATCAAATAGATCAAATTTAATCACAAGGTCAATTATGAACTGCCTACCCCTACTTTCATTATTTTTATTTATTGTAATTTTAACATTGTGTTTTTATCTTTATTTTATTTCGTTTGTATTTATCACTTTGTTTGCATTATTTTATCATGTATTATTTGTATATAGTTTTATTTAATTAAAGTTTAATTTAATCCATGCAAATACTTTTAATTTGTTTTATTTAGTTTTTCTTGGAAACTAAATGAACAGATCAATTTTTTATTATTTTCTTTTTAAATTTTACTGGCAATATGTTGTTTATTTCATCGTTATAATTATTATTTTTTTTTTTCCACTTTGATTAAAACAGTGAATATATTATTAGCGGAAACTTCACCGGTTAATGCAACTATGTAATTACTTAATATATCAAAATGTATATAATAACAGTATGTTAAATTAAAGAAAATATGGAAAAAATAGAATATCAAATTTCACATTTAAAAAAATATACAATTATTGTAAATTATGATGAAAACTGAAAAAAATGCAATCAATCCTTCCATCGCACAGCTTGATTTAATAAAAGAGCAACATTACTTTCATGCATATCTAATTAGTTTGATATATCATTTTTGTGAAAGCTGTAAGTGAATGAAATGAGTTTAAATATTAATCAATTAAATATTTAATTAAAATTATGAACTCAACACACAAATATTACATATCAATAAGATTACTCTTATTTCAAAGGGAAACTTAACTTAAGTACACAGGTATGCCTACGAAGAAAGCGTTACGTTAATGTCCGTTTATAAATTAGGTTGAAACCCCAATTACTATGTGTACATAATTTTTTTACAAAGAAAATTATTTTTTATATTTTCGTAAAAAGCATTAACTTTGTGGCTTGCCATATTTATAAATAGAACACATACACTTTGTTTTTAACCACTTTTTTATTTAATATTTTCTCTAACGGTTTCGGAAGTACCCTTCCATCATCAGGACAATATTAAATTAATCTTTAGATAATAACTTCATCTCTTCTGGAAGAAAAATATGTGGAGATAAATTCTGTACACGATCAAAAAATGTATGTTTTGAAGTATCTGGAGAATGTATATACAGATACTTCAAAACATACATTTTTTGATCGTGTACAGAATTTATCTCCACATATTTTTCTTCCAGAAGAGATGAAGTTATTATCTAAAGATTAATTTAATATTGTCCTGATGATGGAAGGGTACTTCCGAAACCGGTAGACAAAATATTAAATAAAAAAGTGGTTAAAAACAAAGTGTATGTGTTCTATTTATAAAATTATTTTTGGCAAAGTTAGTAGTTAAAAAATAAAATATGTTATTAATTATAAATAAGTAAATCTTTAAATTTCTTATCACGTTACAAACCCTTTTATTTATCAGGATTATAACCAATACTCTCAGACACATTGGCGCTTCGAATCGAAATGAGTTATTTTTAAGGAAATGTGTCTGATTCTAAAAATGGATTCCAAACACAATGGCGCCTCTGTGGGTTCCTACTTCGTAATATTTTCTATTTTTTTAAGAACGGGTGGCATTTTCCCGATAATATTCTACGACCTGCCTTCTACCGGCCCTCTATCTGCCTTCTTCCTGCCTTCTACCTGTTTTCTACTTAGATAAATGACTTGTTTTCCCGGATCGTGATACTTTATCAAATTAATATAATAAAATATATTTTGAGACGAATGTTGAACAATATCAATAATAAATATACACATTTGTAGATATCTTGACGCCAGGAAGGCAAAACGGATGAGGTTCCATTTCGATAAGTTTACACCAGAGCACTTTGAAGTTTTTTTACAGTAAAATTCATTAGTCTTCAGTACCTGGTTTTATTTTGAAAAAAAAAGTTTAAGCAAGTAACTCAATTCTCTCACAGAGTTACCTGAAGCGACAAAAAGATTTTTAAAAGTCCCGAGCTTGTGTCGCTTGATTCAAGCCTTTTCCTAAATGGTAAATATATTTTGGATGGCTGAAGCGCCACAAAAGTCTTCGGAATCAAACGAGAGTCAAAGCATTTGATATAAAAAAAGGAACTGATCAAAACTGTATTTTTAACACATTTTTTTACCAAAGTGTCACTTAAGCCCTTTTGCCTTTCCAGCGTCAATGTATAGAATTAATACGCTAACTTTTGCGTATTCTAAGTTCAATTATTAATGTATCAAACTCGTGAATTGTACAATTACACTTAATTCTCCTTGCATTTTAGTTTAAAGCTCCAAATAATAGACTGAACGCGGCAGTAGCTAATAAAAAATCTCTCAATGAAGCGATGCAAGTAGTCCGCAGTAGAGTGCTGATACCAACCCTGATATGCAGCGATGAGGCATGATACTGGCATAAAAAGGATGTAAGTAGACAGGATGCTGTAGAAATTAGATCCCTGAGATGTATGTGTTAAAATCATGAATCACGGTATTAGAAATGCGGAAATCTGGAAAGAATGCACGGCTGATGTAAGCGTAATTAATAGGATAAAGGAAGAGACGTTTAGATGGTTTGGGCATGAAGAGCGGATGAAGAAATAAAAGAGTGTAAGTAGAATATATGAATGGTAGAAGAATTCGGGGAAGACATGTCACGATCGAGTGAATCAAATACTCAAGTCGAGACATGTCAATAACAGAAGGGTGTTTGTCGAACCAAGCAATAGTTGAACATTGATGAAACGACCTGAATATTTTATTGACACTTTATTTTACACTCTTGACTGCTAAATGATTTATTTGCTAGACGCAAACTGCCTCGTACGCTAGCCGCGCGCTGCCTGGACGAATCCAACGAAGCAAGGAGCGTGTGCCAAGGCAGAATTGTTTGACAGTCCATCCTCTCTGCCCAGGGCCGGCTCCGCCTGGCGCAGGTAAAATTTCCAGCACCGCTTGTCAAAACCTAAATTTAAACACCACATTTTATAAAAACCTGGGATGGTCCGATGCTCTGTGGGAAACCCGCTTGCACAGCGCGGGTGTAAACTGTGCGCCTAAAGTTTAAGTTTAGACTTACGGAATTCAATACTTCGTTTGTGTGAATGCACTGTGAAACAATACACGATTATTACTTCGATGGTGTAAGGCCTGAGATGAAAATTTTATAAAAACTTTTTCTTTACGTCTAACGTACGTATCTTCGATATTTTCCACGTAATCACTTTTATAGAAATTTTATCACTGTTAACCACTTATTTTTGGCAAGTTTTCTCTCTAAAAATGTCTAATATAAACAATGATTTACAAGTAGCTTGATACTTCTATTGCATCATTTCTAAAAAAAATTACATTTATATCAGTATACACAAATAATATTTACGTTGCTTTCAATATTTTTTTCTCATTTGCACTGCTTGTTTCTGAAAGATTTTCTCTCTTTTTAACACACAGTATCAAGTATAAGACGAGAGGCACGGTTTTTTTATATAGCGCCGTTCAATTGCCGTCCATGAATAGTATTTTTTTGTATTTATTTTTTTGTTCAAGTTTTTGTGTTAATAATAATATATAGGCGCTGGTTATTTATTACTGTTTTGTGGTGGATTCTTTTTATTCTTTCAATGGGATATTTGACTCTTAACACTGTTCTTTTTTCTTGGATTCGGAAATTATGAGCCATTTTCTCAGGCTCCAATGAAATCGAGTGAACTTGAACTTTTGGTTTGTGCTTATAATGAGGATCTGCAGCAGATTCAGATTAACATTTGTTAAAAAAATACCTTTTTGCGCGCAAAATGCGAGCCTTTAGGTCGGAAATTAGATGCCGTTTTCTCAGACTCTATGCAACCAAATGAAGTGAACTTTAGGAATTATATTATGAATGATGATATAAAGACTATATGATAAAAAAAATCTCACAAAAGTACCATTTGTCAAAAAAAAATACCATTTTATAGGCAAAATGCGAGCTTTGGAGTCGGGAATTAGCTGCCGTTTTCTCAGGCTCTATGCGACCAAATGAAGTGAGCATTAGGAATTATGTTATGAAAGATGACCTAAAGACGATGAAATGAAACAATTATGCAAGGGTAATATTTGTTAAAAAAAATACAACTTGCGGACAAAATGCGAACCTTGGGGTCGGGAATTAGCTGCAGTTTTCTCAGACTCTATGGGACCGAATGAAATGAACTTTTTAAATTGATTGAAGACGATTAAATGAAAAAAAATCTCGAAAAAGTAACATTTGTTAAAAAAATTCCACTTTGTGAACAAAATGCGACCCATCACCAAATTCATCCCCAAATATGACATGGAACCAGAGGAAAACCTCAAGACCGCCTGTGTAGAGTTCATATTTACAAAAAAATGTAATATGTGGATTTAGACGATCTCCGCAGTTGAGTGGTTAAGAGACTCGAGTGCGAATCCAGAGGTTGCGGGTTTCAATACAGTCGTGCGTAAATATATTTTATTCGATTAATATAAAGTGTATTTGCGGCATGTTCCAGGAGGTAAATTCTCTCAGTAATGCCCTATTAAAAGACTCGATCGAAATGTTGCTTTAAATGGCTTTAGCCGTGTTTGGTAACTAGATCTGAATAGCCAGGTACTTTCCAACCTTTCTCTTACCCATCTTCTTCCTCTCACACCTTTAACCTCACAACATAACACGATCGGAGATGCCATATTCCCACTCGCTCCAGAAGAGCCGTTGGGACTTTTGTGCGGTATTCACTATATATTATTATTGTTTTAGTTGAAAATGTTTTCATGTAAATAATGTGGGACACAAATAAAACGCGCCTTTGAATGCTTCTGTGCTTTAGGGAAAATATAAATGACGTGATGTGTTGTATTTTACCTGACAGTGTTTTGTCTTTGCAGCCTCCCTCGGAGGGAGAACTGTCGGTGACATCCGGAATCCTCGGCCGAGTTCACAGCAAGGGGAAGAATGAGAACTTCAGTGCGGTGAGCTATTTACATCCTTATTGGTGTTTATCAACACACTTAAAGCCTGTGCTGGAACGAACAATAAATTATTCGGCCATGTTTACTGTCTCAGTGTTATTCTTTGATTAGAATTTGCGATAAGCAAAACAAGACGATATCTGGAAAGCGTGGGTCTTATTATTCGATATTTAAGTCGAATACTTAAGTTCTTTTCTAGAAAATGCGAGCAGGAAAAATGATTTTTTTTCTTTTCTTTTTAAATGTGAATACTACACAAGCCAGCCATGTGGTGCCAACAACTTAAGAATGCTGTGAGATGAGAGGAAATAAAATCGGGGGAGGCGATGTGGGACAAGGTCAATTAGAACGAACATCGCTGTTTAGATTTATTTACTAAACGTAGCGTAAGTAAATTCAACGTTTTAATTCTGATTTGTAATTGCTAAGTATATTTTCCTGGAATTAAGCCAAAATATTTAATGAGACTAGAAGAAAACTAATCTCAATCTAATTTATATTTTTATTGTAAACGCCCGAGTGGGCTCTTACAAGGTTTACATTCAACAGTAAAAAGTTTAAATTATTTACACAAACAAAATAAAGAATAGTGTTTCATTACATTAAATTAATATTGTTTAAATATAAATTGTATTCATATTTTTCTATGTGCGCTACATAAAAGCCACGGAGGTCGTCTGCTTATTTCTCAGAATAGATACATATTTATGTTTATTTACTTTTGTTTTTCTTTGGATTATATCTGTTCTGAGGTTTATATGTAGTATGGTCAAAAAAAAAAATGGCAAGATTTATTTACCTGATTTAAAATGAAAAGCTAGTTTTTTTTATGCAAATGTAATTTTCGCATTTAAATATTAACTTGCAGTTTTGAAACACCATAAGATGAACCTTGAGTACCGTTTCATAGTAAAGAGTTTTAAAGTTAATTTTGTATTTCTTAAACAGGTGAAAAGTGGTTGGCATCCAGTAGTAGAATAAAAGCTTTGCCTGACCTTGGCAATGACATCAACAGTTTATTGTTGGGGCAGTATTTTTAAGTATGTTTACATCCAGTAAGCAAGCCTTTCTTTAGCTGGATTACTTGTTTTTATGGAGTTGAATTTTATGCTTTAAAAGTAAAAACAATTCATCATAAAACTAACTGACATTTATAATTCTTTGAAAAACTTCATGTTTATTAATATTATCTTAGGGAATTGTTAATAAATGAAAACAGGATTATAAAAAAGCTTTCTTAGAATTAAAATCATTTTTTTACGCAAAAGGACAGGCAGACTAGAAGCTTATTCTTTGAAATCCATCATAATTATACTTTTATTATCGGATTTATTATAAAGCTGTAATTTAAAAAAATGTGAATATTGCACCATTGCCCCCACTGCCCGGAGCCAGTGGGACTATTGCATCCCCAATAGAGATATGTCGTGAAGCTGAAGGGAAGGGGAGGGGTTTTTTATTCCGAACATTTACACGTTGACCTAGAAATAAACAATAATAAGGTTACTAACCCAATAATCAATGTCAGCCTCATGTAAAAATAAAAGATATTTTTCTCTGCCATATGCCAATCATATGGCAAATAAAAAACATAAAAACGATTAATTAAAATCATAAAAAGAAAAAATATTAAATTTTGAAAGAAAAAAATATTGGGAAAAGAAGTACAAATGTATATGCCTTAAAAAATCATATATTTTTTAATACACAGCGCACCGATACAATGCACCATTGGTACCTCAGTACCTACAAACAGCAAACCACCATTGTTAACTTGATATAAGTCAATAAGATAATAGGGCTTAATAAAGCATAATAATAACCATGTTTAAAATATTGTTAAGTGGACAACAGGATATTGGCTACAATACATTTTTTTAATAATAAAGTTTACAAGTTCTTATTGAGAATACATTTTGTCCGAGACTCGTTGAAGTTGTTTTAGTGTGAAACAAAGACTCTATTTCTCATACATGGAACCTTGGAATAAGAATATACATGGAGAGAGAGCTAAATATTTTTACCCAACCAATACAAATTTGAGATAAATCACTTTCTCCGGGTTTTTACGTCGTATACCATGAGAGAGAAAGAGATAAGAAAAGTCTTCACATAATATTGCAGAACTTTTAAGTATGTAAGAATGTTTTCCGTCCGCGCTAACTTCACATTATCGAATCCTATAACTTACGTCAATGGGTTTTGAGGTTATTTCCTATATTTGAGTTGATTAAAAAACTTGCAGTGGTTATACAAATGAATCAAACATGATGGTGATATGTGCTATGCGTGAATGTTCAAATAAGACCAAACAAGGATTATGAAACATCACTTTTCAGAGGTATTTCAACAGTTTTAAATATTTTTAACCGAACTTTAGAATTTTCACATTTTCAATGATATAAATACATAAAATTAACAAAATCCTCCATCACTATTTAGGCAAACCTTCTATTATTAGTATTTGTGTGAAATTTTGACTTTATAAATAATTTTAATGGTGTATTGATATTGTTTTGTTTAATGTGTTCAAATATGTTTATTAAAAATGCCCGAATTCCATGTGGGCGGTAACTAATAGGCTATCCGATATTAAATATATCTTTGTTTATTTCTATCGAGTCGGTATAAAGTCAATAATAGGGACTGCACTGTTTTTCAAAAGTACCTCTCCATATATTCTTACTCCAAACTTGGAACTCTAATGTTCATATATTTTGTAGCTGTTCTATTGAGACATGTATATCTACTATAAACCTACAGATTAAGCACTTCTTTTTCACTCAGTACATTCGTGATTAGTTGAATAGTATACGAGTTATTAATAGTATATTAGTTGAATAGTTTACGAGAAAGTTTCGGTGATTACATGAATAATATTCGAGTACACTGTTTTACAGTATTGGTTACACAGATGGGAACGATTTACTATAAAAATACCTACCATTGATTTCCATACCACCCTCGTGCCTCATTAACTGAATGTATTCTGTGAAATTTATTCAACCTCCCGAATCGGTTTATTTGTATGTTTATTTCTGCCATAAATCTGTCTCTCCCTGTGGCAGTGTTGTTCCACACGATCTCATAAACACAGCCATTATGTGAATGGATTCGTATTGAATTGCCACTTCCTTTAAGTTACGCAGACGGCAAAGTGTTACAGAGAGCGCAATATGACTCGTCAATAGACATTTAACAACGTGTAATTGATGTTGTCCATGGTCGAGTGGTAAGACGCTCGACTACGAATCCAAAGGTCACGGGTTTAAACTCGGCGAGCGCCAATTACTTTTATATAATTAATATATGTCATAAAACATTTAATTCATATAAAATAATAAAAAGTATATTTGCGGCACGTTTCAGAGTGGTAGATACTCTTTTAATCGCCCTGGTGAAAGACCTCCATTCCGAATCTAAACGTTGCTTGAAATGGCTTTAGCCGTGTTTGGTGACCAGATGTGAATAGCCAGGTACTTCCCAAACTTCTTCTTCCCTATCTCCTTCCCCTTCCCACTACATTCAGCCTCACAACATACTCCAATTAGAGATGCCATGGTCTCACTGGCTTTCGAAAATTGTGAGCAGCAAAAATACGAAAATAAATCAGATCTTTAGGTTTAATTGTGCGATGTCCTAGCGAATTTCACGCGATATATCATAGTAGGTACACACATACATTTAATATAAAAACCATATTGGTTATCTGTTGTTTTTTTATTAATTCTTTAGTGATGTTAAAGTAGAATAGATTTGTATAATATCTTTGGTGAACGTCGTATAAACTCGCTATCAATCTGCTTCACGTAAAAAAAACCGTGCCGCAGCAAACACTTTGATGGAACGCATAATTAAACATAGTTATGCAGATAGCGTCCAACTCCAAAAATATGAAACTTAGAAAAGGGCGTTTGAAGATTGGACGGTAACAAAACATTAATATGCGTAATCGGCATTTGTTAAGTTAATATCAGTGTTTTTTTTTCTTTTATGAGCATTATAATAAATAGATCATTTATAATCAATCTATATGTTTAGAAAAAAAAAAGTATTTCTTACGTTATCCTACATTTTATAATTCTTTAAAACTTCATTTTTTGTCAAATATCTGCATTGTGCGTTAGTAATAAAAATAATTAACAAAAATCTATTGCATTTGGAGCTTGGATGTTTCCAGCAGATATAAATTGCGTATTTATCTAAAGGAAAACATGTAAAACTCGATTTTGGAAACTTGTGGGCTGGACGCTTTCTGCATAACCACGTCCAATTGTATTAAACACATTGACGGTCTCCGTGTTTAAATCTCAGGTTCACAGGTAAAAAAAAAACAGGGAACGTGAAAATTTGTTTGCTTCTCTAGTATATAAATCAAGGAAAAAAAAATTTCAATCAAATGTAGTACTTGCCTAAATCTGGAATTTCGGTTTTACACTGATGAGAGACCACCAGCCAAGAGAGAAAACATCGCTTGAAAAGGTCAATTATCTTTAATTTTCCAAACCAAAATAGTAAAACACTTCACAAGACTTCTCCCTTTCTTTCCTTTGTCTATATCCTTCCTAAGGGGTAAGCCCTTCAAATTACGCCATAGTCCAACTAGCTCCAGGCAGTTTAACTCTTGAACAAAATCATTGAAAATAACGAATACAAAAACATCCCAGAAAATTAGTATTTTTTTAACTGATTTTTGCGCGTAAGTGTATTTTCCAGGCTCCAAAACCAAATATTTTAATACCCACGTATGTAATATCGCACTAAAATTAAAAAGGTTTTGCAAATCCTTCTGTAGAGCTGGCTGTCATTCAAATTATCATGACTCGCTACGTCTCGAGTGCTCCGCGGAAGATAAGTGAACGGAAAGGGTACAAGTTCAAAGTTAATTCCGGCAAAATGCTCGTCCTACCAGGCATCAACAACGTATTAAACCAAAGGATCATAACCATCTCTCATTTTTTTAAATTTTTATTAGACGTAAATAAGGTAGTTACAATGTTGTAGAGTATTTTTTCGCTCGCCATACAGGGGATGTCCCTGTGTTATGGCGGACGAATGTTATGTGAACGTTTTACAAACTCCACAATATTTATATGAGGCAATAATTTTTATGGAATCCTTCAAAATTGAGGAAACATGTTTATTGCCCTAGGTACTAAATTCTAAAATTACAAAAAAAATGTGTATTAAAAAATCATCTTTTTTTACTTCCTGGAAGAAGATTTTGCTTTTTCAAAGAATAGACGACATCTCCTTCCTCTTGCCACTACCTTTAGTCTCACAACATACCCCAATTGGGGATGCCATAGTCCTACTGGTTCTAGACAGTTAGGGGCGTTGGGAATGTGCGGTATTCACTATAAAACACTAACACGAATATATCGAATCGCTTTGGATATCGATATATTTTGCATAAATGAAGCTTCGTTCAAACGACAAGCATTCCTGCTATTTGTGCAATTATTCATTGGTTTTGTATTTATAATTTTGATGAAATAATATGTTTAATTTGTTTTATTTTTACTTTTTACTCTCTTTACTTTGCATTAATTGTAATTTATATTTTCTTAGAATTGTTCGATTGCTTTATATTTATGAATATTGTGTACTATTTAATACACCTACTCGCTATATTTAAAAACGCCTTAAAAATTAAAAAAATGGAATGTTTTTAAAAATAATAAATTATTGAAATTGAATACTTTTCTCGTAAATCTATTATATATTGGCCAATAATAATATGAATTAAACAAATGTCGTGACACGAGATAAACGAGTTTACCAACCGAAATATTGCATTGGCCTTGAAAATTTAGATTGATCAGTGCAAATTTCACAACACCCCTCGAGGGCTCTTAGTGAAACATACACATTCTCTGCATTAGTAAGATAATTTTGCTTTGGCATTGCATTAGAGTCAAATCTCATTTTAGATCTGGCATATACGTCCACCCGATGTTTACGGAATGTAGGTAATGAACCTTAACGCTAAATAATTTCAATTCAAATGCGTTCATAAATCAAAGACATAATCCATTTTCTAGTCAATATTGATAATAATAATAATAGTATATAGATAGTTGTAATATCGACGTTTTTTGTGAAAAATCACCTTAACGGCGCAGTATGTAACAGGTATTTATAGTTTTTGTGTTCAATTTGTAGAACTCCATTTTATTTTTTTAGTGACATTTGGTTCGGCGTTAAGGCCATTATCAAACTGTTTGTTCTGTCAGTTTGATACTGGCCCAAAACGCGGAAACAGCTGTCACTAAAAAACTAAAACTAACAGAACTAAATAACAATATAAAATTCGATTCAATTAAATTACATAAAAAGTATGTAACAGGTATTGGAAACTGATAAGCGTTATTCAATCCAGTGGAAAAGAATTGTTATTCTGAAATAAAAAAAACTTTTTAAACTATTTATTATTTCTAATTTTGAAACTGTTTATTCGTGGTGGAACTCCATTTTAATGATTTTAAACCTAAATACCTGGAAAATTCCAGCAATTCAGTATTTATTTCTCGAAAGATCCAAAAACTACGGTTTTCCATTTCACATAATATATCCGAAAGCCACGAAATTTTATTGTTTACATAACGAGAAAACAATTATTACAAGGCGACGTCATGTCTGAGTCCTTTCTCGAAAGTTAAGCTAATTTGTGAAACCATCAATTTGTTAATAACTTCAGTGAACAAATACCGGGTGCTTATCGAAAAAATAAAACTATTTTTCTGGTTGTATAGCAGTAAGATTGATTTGCAGTTCCCTCTATTCGAATAGAAAATAAATTCAGCTTTATCATAAGAAAAGGAAAACTGTTGAACTAAATTGTGATTTAATGAACTAAATAAATCGATGTTTCCTTCGTGAAAAAAAAGCTATTTATGTCCTGACATTTTAAAATTACATTCCCGCTAACACAAATAGATGAATTGGATAGGTAACTGAAATATATTCTCAGTTTATAGGGTCGCATTTAGGTTGTTTAAGGACACGGCTTGTAAGGAAATAAAAGAATCCTATTTCAAAACCATTATTTTTACTATTCTGCTGGAGACATGTTTTTGTGGAGGAATTTACATATGTTCTACGTCCAAAACTTTACAGAGAAAAGCTTTTTGCTCTGAAATATTTACTTGAGTATTTAAATATATGTTTTATATGCATGATATACGAGTGCCAGTTAAGAAATCTGTGCCCAAAATTAATTTTTGAAATTTTAATTATTCATCTTCAGACCTGTAATTTGTTTTTGGATTTTTTGGAGCAGCAATCGAAAAAAAATCGACATTAAAAATATCAATGTTGCCTTGAATTTATGGTCATTAAAAAGATCTTGGAATGAATGACCATACATTTATTAATCAATTAAATAGACAATCTGGCAGAATAAATCCAAATGTATAATGGCATAGCGAGAACACTATCAAATTTGATTCCAGAACATCAGGTCCGCAAAGGTATTCAGCGGCCGGGAGATCTTTTAGTGTTCGTTCCCTTTTGTTTTGCAATTAAGTACAAAAAAAAGAATTGAATTATTCAAGGATTGCCACTGAAAATTTACTATCTAAGCACGAAATTTATGATCGAACGCGAGATGTTGAAGAAATATTTTTAAAAACACAAAAAGGTGTTGCCAAAATACG
This sequence comes from Drusus annulatus, assembly GCA_022651775.1. Taxonomy (NCBI): domain Eukaryota; kingdom Metazoa; phylum Arthropoda; class Insecta; order Trichoptera; family Limnephilidae; genus Drusus; species Drusus annulatus. The sequence goes on from JAGWCC010000857.1 coordinate 84,884, forward strand.
TGCCTTCATTGCAATGAGAAGCACTCGACCCGAGTAAATAAACAGTTTTAAAAGCGCCTAACACGTAAGACTACGTAGATATGAAATTACAACTAAAATTTATTACGTTTTTAACATTGAGCAATTCCGTGTGCAAAAAGAAGAACGGAATGAGTAAAACAACGCAGGTTTTTAGCCGAAACGAAATGTAGAAATTTTGTCATATGTCATATTGACACTGGAAAGGCAAAAGGGCTGAAGTGACACTTATCGTTTTTAAGTATTATTTGTTGCCTAAGTGACGCTTCGGTAAAAATGAGTTAAATATGCAGTTTTAAACAGTTTTTTATTCTGCATCGCGAATGCTCTGACTCTCGTTTGATTCTGGAAACTTTTGTGGCCCTTCAGCCATCCAAAATATATTTACCATTCGGAAGAAGACTTGGTTCAAGAGACACAAGTTTGTGATTTGTTTAGCTTTGTGTCGCTTCAGGTAACTCAGCGAGAGCATTGAGTTACCTAAGTTAACTTTTTTGTCAAAATCCAACCAGGTAGGTGCTGAAAAAAAAATTTGAAAGTGGTCTGGTGTAAACTTCCCAAAATGGCGCTTCAGCCCTTTTGCCTTTCCAACGACGATGACTATTTTCAAAAAATAATCGCACGTTATTTTTTTCGTTGCTAGAAGGAACAATTCTGCATACTTTACTCAAAACCTGTTTTTTACTCATTCTGCTGTTCCTTTCCCACACTGGATTATTCGCGCTAATATTTTTTCATTATTTGGGGTACCTAAATTAATAAGAATTTTACCTTGAGAATTGAATTTCTTCCGGTTCCAGGCAATCGCAATAAAGAAGCTTCCCGGTGGTTAGGCAAGTCCCTGTCACAGGCCTGCCTCATAACGTCGCGTATTGTTTAGGGGAGGCCTGATGAATTAATTTGAATAAAACAGCCCGTTCCCAGATTACTTTCAACAAAATCTTATAAATTACCGCAATTTATTCGGTAGACGTTACCCGTTGAAATGAGTCTTCTCTCTGTGGCTATTAACATTCTCGCGGTATAAAGGAAAAGCTCTTGGCTTTCTTTTTTGTAAAAACTGTGCAAATTGTTACACATACAAATTATTCACATTATTTTAACGATGATGCATTACGCTTGGCTTTAGCGGAAGATTTCCTTAGTGGGCGGGTGAGCTGCCACGCGAGAAAGGTGATTCGATTAAATTAAGTGTGAATGGTTTTTGTTAGTCAGGGTTAAAAGATTACTTGAGAAATGAGTTCAACAAGTTATCACTAGTGAAATTACATATCATTAAAATATCACTCACTTTATAAGAACTACTTCTTAAATATAAATTAATAAAACTATTTAATTTACCCGTAGGTAAATATTTTATTGTACATCTGTCAATTTTCTATAAAGTTCCCATTCTTCCGGACGGATACACATTTTTTAATCGGAATTGCCTTTTTTATTTTTTTTAGTTAATGCTGCACCAAAGTCCCAATAGCTCCCAACCGTCTGGAGCCAGTGAGACTATAGCATCCCCAATAAGGGTGTGTGTGAGGCTGGAGGTAGTGGGGGGGAAGGAGATGAAGAAGAGGAAGGGTGGAACGTACCTGGCAATTCAGATATGGTCACCAAACACGGCTAAAGCTATTTCAAGCAACGTTTTGATTCTGAATGGTAGCCTTTCATGAAGGCAATACTTAGAATATCTACCACTTGGGAACGTGCCGCAAATATAATATTTATTATTTTATATGAATCAAATGTGTTATGACACACATTTATTAAAAATAAATATATTTGCGCATACCGGCTTGAACCGGCGACTTCTGGATTCGTAGTCGAGCTTCTCACCACTCGACCACGGAGGCCGTCAAAAGAATAATGAATATTTGCTATGAATTCGTTTTGATTATAAAAACATAATCTTACTATAGTTATAGCAGTAATATTAGAAGGATACTGCTTCATTAGAAGACACGTGCATTTGTTTGGACTGGAAATCTCTAACAGCTTTAGGAGCTGTGAAAGAATTATGAAAAACCGATTCGTTTATGGTGCCAAAGCACTGGCGTGGTGGGAAGATGAGTCAGATATGTGGAGATATTATATTGTAGAAACATGATAGATCTCAAATAACAACTCTGGTGAACTTTATTAATGGGACTGGGTCATTGTAAAATTAATAAAGTTTCTGATAGGATTGATAATGGACAGAAGCGTGCACAGATTTTTTGATCGAGGTAGAAAAAACAGCGGATTAATTGAAAATAAATATATGTACGAGATATCACTGATTGTTATTGGAGTTGTCCTGTAAAAGCATTGCCTTAGACACTAACATACACAAGCCCTTTTAACGCGCACACAGCATTCATACATACATATTTTGTGTAGTCTAGTGAACATAGAATATTCTACTCTGGCGTTGGCGGCGTTTGGGCATATTTAGTTACTGCTTTTGACACGTTATAGTAGGACGGTCGAGGGGGCGCTCGCGGCGGTGCGATTAGCTGAACTTCGCGCGTATTTTCGAAAAAGTAGATTTATTTTTGCAATTATTTAATCCAATATAATTCATATTTTATGCGAGTGCGGCAGGATAGGCAGTGCTTATGTGCCAATATAAAGTGCACGCCTCTGATAATGGGCATTTAGTCTGAATGCATACGAGAGATATGCAAGCCGTATCCTGTACTTATTTAATAACATATGTTGTGTGCGTTCCCAACAGTTGCAAGGCATGTTCAAGGACAAGAGCAGCTACCAGACCCTGACAAGGATGTCCTACTGCCAGTGCCGCCTGAAGCTGGTCTTCAGCAGCGTCTTCCGCCAGTTCAACTGGATGCACGTGGCACTCCTGCTGGACAGGTCCGACCTCTTCTCCCTCACTGTTGGTGAGTTATCTTTACCTCAATATGCTGTATTACCTTCGATGGATCTGTAACCATTTAGCACACCGCTGCCGCTGCTTGGCCAACGCGATAGCTAATTTCGGTTGAGATTCCATTATATTAGGGATGGTTGATATCGGAAATTGGGTTTTACTGTGGTTCCAGTTACCGCTGACTGGCGAGGAACCGGTTATTTATCCAGTTATTTTTGGAACCGGTTTCTTGTGCCAGAAAGGTTCCAATAAAAATGTTTTTTCAAGAAAGGATTTCATTTTTTTATCATGGGGACAGGCTTAATAACGATATTTTGAAAACCTGAAGAACTGAAACCGTTGGGGGGGGGAGGGGCTCGCGATATTCTGGGGACCAAAAGAACTGGAACCGAGTCCTCGGGTTTTTAGGTAATTACTCGCCAAAAAAACCGTAACTGCACCCTTCCAGCGAAAACCATTAAAAGGATATTCGCATTTATTTGTAAAAAAAAATAGAAACCGGTTCCTAAAATAGCCGGTTTAAAAATAATATCGACGGTTCCAGTGACCGGCTTGGAACTAGTTCCTTGTAACCGAGACAGGAATATCGATCATCTCTACGTTATATATACTCGTATATATATTTATTGTTTTGCCTAAATATAAAAAAAAAATACATGAGTTTGGTTCATGTCTGTCTCTCTATGAAATTTCTGTGTCGAGACAGACGTATATACGTACATAGCCCTGTGGGTATGGTGTTCAACTGCAAGTCCGATGAAACACGTTCGATACTGAACCCTTTTTAATATAGTGCTTGCTTATCGTTCTTTCTTTGTATAGCCACAAGAGATGAGCATTGATTTGCCCACGAAACATATTAATCGTGGAGACTGTTGGAATTCAAAAACAAGTAAAAAAAAATAACATTAACTTCACACAGAAGGCTCTGAAGTTTTTCGTGAACTTTGGAGAAGACTGTGTAGAGAAAAAAAGTTTTAATTAATTCTAATTTTGAAACCATTTTAATGATTTAATAAAACAAATTTTTAACTTTATTCCACTTTTATTTTATGACTGGACCGGTTTCAGCCTATGACGGCCATCTTCAGACTAGTACAAGTTGGTGTTAACCTACGGCTTAAATACTATTTTTGGGGATGTCAGGGTGAAGATGGCCGTCATAGGCTGAAACCGGTCCAGTCATAAAATAAAAGTGGAATAAAGTTAAAAATTTGTTTTATTAAATCATTAAAGTTTTAATTCATATTATACCAACGTTCGCTACAACAGTTGTGAAGTCATATTTTTAAAGTTCATAAAATTTAACGTTCAACTTCACAAGCCAGACTTTTATCTGGCGGCCCATCTCTTCTTAAGCTGTTCTTAATTATCGGAAAAAAGTGTTGGAAAGGCAAAAGTCGATAGAACTTCACTGAGTTATCTCTTTCTTTTTCAGTTTCTTGTTTTTACTTTTAGGTCATCTTTCAAGCTGAAAGTATTTTAAAGTTATAAAATTTTACGGTGATGCAATATTGTACGTTTTGATCCATTTTCTATACGTTGCATTATAATAAATATGAAATGAGGGCTGATAGTGGACGCATCAAAACTACGTAAAAACCGCTTATGTCGTAGAAAATAAATAAAAAAGAATATTTATTAAGATCAACCATCAATTTACGTGCAACCAATATTAACCTAGAAAATATTAAAGTGAAAAAGTACCCCTAAAGAACTGAAATGCGATTTTCATATTTTATGAAATTTGGTGTAAAAGGTCCGATAGTTGCTCGTAACATAAACTTTGCAATATTCTTCGACATTTTTTTACGAGAATAATATTAGGACATTATCTAAAACTACAAATGATCGAAATAATTTACTTTCACAAACGTAATTTTAGCAGTAATAAAAAAAACATACGAAAGATAAATATTCGAATGCATAATTTCCAAGTAACTTTTAAAATGGATGTTAAACATTAAATAACTAGTAAATACATATATTATTTTTAACATAAGTACAAAAATCTGCTGCGTACGGAGCGAGTAAAAATATAACAAGAAATACTAAATACTAAATACTTGGGTTTTTAAAGGTAGATTTATTTTATTTTATATGCATATATTATGATGAGAAAACTGATCTGGTCAATATATTTTATCGGCAGGAATTGTACCCTCTACGCTTCAACTTGATGACAAAAGTTTATACTAATAAGCTGCAAAGATCATAAAATAAAATCAAAACTAGCTTTGCGTTTACCTACGAATCGGACACTTAAGTGTCAGCACCCTAAAATACACACTTTTTGGCTTTCCAATACAATCAATATTACAAGTAATTTTCCGTTAATTCTATACGGGTAGTTGGGAAAATATCTAAGGTATCCAGTGAACACAATTCCTAAATAATAATCTGTTAAATTCTTTATGAAGTGCATACTGGAGGAATTTTAGGTAAACGTTCGAAAATGCCTTCGCCGGTTTTCAAACGGCACCTTTTACCAACATTTTAGAATGTTTTTCATAATATTTAAAAGATTACAGAAAAAAAATTATTCACAGGAAACCTTAGACATTTTCTTAACTATTTATAGAAAATTAACGAATTAATCATTTGTAGTATTGCTTCTATTAGAATGCTACAATGTGACGTCACCATTTTTAGTGCTGAAACTAGAGGTAATTTTAGTGGGTAATAAGTCGGATGTGTACGTCATAGAAAAATCTGTTTTTTTCTGTATGCACTTTCTCTCCAGGTCTTGGAAACGGTGTCTAATCAAAGCCATATGAAGGATTTTCTGTGGAATGCTTATTAAAAAATATGTGTTTTATTTAAAGGTAAGAATTTGGAGTACGGCTTAAGAAAAGAAGGAGTCCTTAGCTACACCAGAGAGCTCAACGGGAACGAAGAAGAACACTTCGAGACTTACTTGAAGGATGCAAGCATGTATGCCAGAGGTAACCTTTTAATTACAGTCTCACTATATTATACATACCCCTGTGATTTTAAAATTCTATCAAATTGCTTTGAAACACTAAAACTAGTAGGAATATTAAAATATAAATATAACTGGTTATGATAACATTGCCACAATCATTTTATTATTTAAATGATACACTAATGGGATATTTCTATGGTTAAACAATCTAGAAACAGTAGAAAAAAAAACAATTAACCTTATCGCTCAGCCCAATTTTACCCCCCACCAAAGTTGATGGTCTATCTCTACCTATCTTCTTGTATTATATTTCCCAAACCATTCATTTTTAAACGTCATAATAAATTATTGTTTGTCAAAATGTATGATCTGATGGTGATTTTGACTGAATGGCAACATAGAGCCACTTTGTGAGCAAGGGCTAAAATAAAGGAGAAACACTCCAGGTCCGCATACATAAAATTCATGAAAAAGTAGACCCAAAATAAACAAAGGGAGTGACAACTGAAATTGCTTGAAACCTTCGAAACATATTATTCAACAGCCGGGAATACAAAAAATGTGCAAAAAAAGAAAATAAAAAACAAAACGTAAAAAAATTCTCATTTTACAAGAGACGTAAAAAATGTTTTCAAAAAGTGATGTACATAAAGAAATAACATTATATTGTTCTACCACGAAGCAACAAAGTTTATAAGTAGTAATAACTCAACTTAAGTTATTTGCAAATATTTAAATATTTCGAACATAAATAAGTCGACATATCTTGAACGTGCCAGTGGCAGCAGTATTTTTGCCTATGCATAATATTTTAATTTCAAATTTTCTGGATTAAGTTTTCCTTATCTTAATAATTCCGCAAGTTTACAAAAGCGTCAAACCAAATATTATTCATCGGAATAAACACACTTTCTAAGCTTTACGACTAAGCCGTGAGGAGATTACAAATTTCACCTGTAACAAACTTGTTAAAAGTATCGTTAATCATGTACCCACTTGAACAAAATTGAATTAATAATTGTTATTATCGCGGCAACTTTTGAACCGAAAGACAGAATGAAATCTGTTTGCTTTGTAGATTTAAAATGATTGATGGTACGATGCAAATTACTTTTTAATGGTGGGTCGTTAAGTTTTATATTTCAACTAATTCCGCAACAGATAAGAGATCTTTTCCATTGAAAATATGCTCTTGTGAAATGCAATCAATATTGATCGTAAATAAAGATGCATTTATACGGATATAAAAAAGTTTTTGTTCAGTTATTTTTAGTACAAACATTATTCGTAATGTAATACTTTGTATAAATTAGACTACTCTTCTATAGGAAAACTTTTTTATGTATAAATGGAAGTTGAATGTAGTACATCAGTAAATGTATCAGTATTATAACAAAATTGGTAAAATCCTACATAAAATATAACTATTGTTAGATCCGAAGCTGCGATAAAACACCGAATGTGTTTTCAGCTTCAGATGAGTTTTAAAAATAGTGGACTGTAAAACGATAAAACTATACTACTTGATGGAACGATGGAAGTGTCTAATTATGAATGTGGAGAGATTATGGAGTGAAGGAAGTAAGGAAACTAACTCACTCACCGATGAAGTTGATGTTAAAGTTCTTGATTATTTTTACACACAACGAATCACAACAAAAACACTTAATTTTAAATCTTTGAAAAACTACAAAAAACCAAACGACCAAACGAGGCACCAACGAACGAACACGTTTTTTCACATCACTCTCTTCGAAATCCAACAACTGTTAATAATTGAGAAATAAGTTAGAAAATCATAATAACTAAGGGGTGAGGAAGAAGCACTAATAATTAATTTGATTATAATGCACCAACTGTTTCATTCAAATTAAGTTTTAAATATTTCAGTAAGAATTCAATGTTTTTATTTTATCATGAATATTTATGATATCTTCAAATAGTCATTTGACTTAAATCATGATGTGCAAACGAATTATGATTTTTTTCTGAAAATACTACTGTGAAACTTAGATTTATACAAAAAAATCGGTGAGTTTTTATTTTATCATTTTTATCATTGCTCTATTTTTAAATTGTCTTGATAATGTAATTATACGTTTTTCAACTATTTTCACGAGAATCTTACAAAATTAGGAAGCTTTTATCAAAAGTAATTATAGCGTGTTGTATAATAGACTGAACTATCAAATAAAAATTTTATAAATAGGCACAAAGGTTCATGAATAAAATAAATAGGCGTGAAGGTTAACTTTATTAAATTTATGGCTTTTTGTTTGACATCGGCACCTAACCGATAGAGAAATTGATAAGTAATATTATTGTGACTCTCATTAGGGGTATATTTCTACTGGGAAAGGATAATACCTAGACAGGTAGCTCACAAATTTGAAATAACATCCCCAATCAATTATTTTTTTAGTGATAAAAATAAGAAATCAGTGAAAAAATCTTATTTTGAGCTAACGTAAAAAACAGGTGAAAATTATTTTCCATTTCTACGTTTCGCTCTCGTTTTTTATTGAGCATTTTTCTTGTTTTGTGACTCGACTTCTTGTCGCGAGCTGAATACAAATATTCCTTATTTGAATTCAGAGGCTTTCCTTCCACGGAGGAAGAATACGCGTTTGGCGACAGTACCATGTAATACTTTATTCTAATATTTTTAATCTCGCTTAATTTCCCGACTTTTCTTGAACGAAGCAAATGTATAGAACAAAAAGGTTTTATATTTTGATTAATCAATTTTCTTTGATACAGCAGTAGAGAAATTAAATATCTCTACTTGCAGCGTCCGTTTGATTAGATATTTATAAGCCAATACGAAAAAATAAATTGTGCTCGTATTTTTTTCTTCTGATTTTATTTTTATTTTTGGGCATTTTATTTAACCCTTATTTTTTGTTTCTTACACTATAAATGTAGTTATGATAGAAAAAAACTGTTTTTTTTCGTTAGATAACCATGTGATATTATTAAATAAATATAAGGCCAAGTATCGAGAACACGTCCTTAAACTTTAACATATTTATTTATTTGTAGAAAAAAACTGTTTTATGCATTTTCTCGAAAATTGCCATTTTGTAGTTACAACATTTTAACTCTGAGCCATCGATCTGCACCTATCCTTAATTTTAATATAATAACCCGTTAACAAACTGCTATTTACCAGCTTAACGGTGTATATCAGTGTGTCATTGTCTTTTTGTAAAAATATGTATATTTAAAAAAAAATTATAGCACAAAATAAAAATATTTATATACATCAATACAAAATTTCGAATAAAAGCAGAATTTTTCACACTCTGAGTCAAAGCGCTGTGACCTCTCGAAAATGTCTGAAATCTTCGATCATCCAATAAAAAAAGTGTTTCGCATTCTTTATTGGATTCTGGCTACATTTCTTTGCTCCATTCTCCGATGTCGCACAATCGGATTCGTATACGCGAGTTTACTTTTATCGCGAAAAACTAAAAGTCGTAAATGTATGCATTTTTGGCTTTACTGAAACTTAGTCGACAATACAACTTACACGCTATTTCTCCAGCACACGTATTTATACAGCATACAGGTATAATTTTTGTTCTCTTCGGTTTGTTAAATGTTTAAAAACATGAAGTTTACCTTTGTATTGCTTACGTAGAACATTTGTTAGTCGTATTTGAATTGTTGAAGATTGATACGCTTGAATCCAAACAAAAGAGTGATAGATTATAACAATTAAAAGCGTTACAATCTTATAAAATTTATTTTAATAATACAGAATTTTAGACGAATAAGTAACGGCAGATTGGCTAAAATTTTAAAGCAAGAATATATATGGAGAGGGAGCTAAATATTTTTACCCAACCTATACAAATTTACGGTAAATCACTTTTTCCGGGTTCTCACGACGCAAACCGTGAGAGAAAGAGACAAGAAAAGTTCTCACATAATATAGCACCACCATTCGGTATGTAAACATGTTTTCTGTCTCCCACGTCTCCGGTGACTCCACCCACTACATTTTGTAATGCGACATAACTCAATAGAATTTTAGGTTAAACACTATATTTTTGTTTATAACAATACTGTAAACAAGCGGTTATACAAATAAATAAAAACATTATGTCGACATGTGCTATGAGTAGATGTATAAATACCCTAGCCCTAGTCCTAGTCACGCCCGAGTCAGGAAAAAATCATCAATACTGACTACAGAAGCCCTCCCTCTTTGTATATTATTGTTCTGAGACTAATATGTTAATGAATGCATTAAAAAAGAAAATAAAGACTTTGACGATAGATACCACTTGTAAAATTTCATATCGACTATTTCACTACGAAGCTTTTTTCAAACATTCTCAGGTTACGAAAAACTTGACCAAATTTGTAAATCCCTACTCCATTATTAGAAGCGGAAAATGTTGGTTGTCCAATGATGGAGGACTTAAATATCAGATGGGTGGGAACCAGATGCATTTGTCCACTCGGCTACTAACCGGTCTAAATTTGTGGTAGAGATTCGAGAATCACTGCACAGGTACTCGAGTAAATCAAATCATAATTAGATTTTTTTCCAGGAATCAGAACCGTGAATAACATTGCTTTGAGGGTGATCTTTTGAATACGCCTAATAAATATGTATTTTATTTGGTACTTTCAAAGCGATTTTAGGCCTTAACAATTTTTTCAACCCTCATTATTTGACCAAAAGCGTTGCTGTGAGTTGTATACATATATATTGGTATAAAAGCTCGTCGTTCAATCGTTCCCCAAGCAAGCGTGGAAAGATTTCTCTGTTTCCCAAACCAGAATAATAGCGTCATATAAATTCCTTGTTACGAGTATATTGTTTTCCTTTTGATCTCAAATTTATATCACTTAGAGTAGTCCTTGGTTATTGTCATCTTTGCATTAGAACATAAATGACGTTTTGGTGAGAAAATATATTTCAGTAATGAGCCTAATTTGACGGCCTCCGTGGCCGAGTGGTAAGACGCTCGACAACGAATCCAGAGGTCGCGGGTTCAAGCCCGGCGTGCGCAAATAATTTATGATGAAAATGTGTCATAACACATTAAATTCATATAAAATAATATATCGTTTGTTTTACAATAAAACAAGTCTTCAGTACCTGGTTGGAATTTGAAAAAAAAAGGGTAACTCAATGCTTCCACTGAGTTACCTTAAGCGACAAAAAGCTAAACAAAATACCAAGCATGTATCGCTTGAGCCTTCTCCCAATTAACAAATATATTTTAGATGACTGAAAGGCCACAAAAGTCTTCAGAATCAAACGAGAGTCAGCATTCAATGCAGAAAAAAACTCATAAAAACTGCATATTTAACTCATTTTTGACCAAAATGTCGCATAAGCCTTTTTGCCTTTCCAGCGACGTGATACTAAGAGTATATACCACTCTGGAACGTGCCGCAAATACACTATATATTATTGAACTGTGAAATAACGCATGTTAACAACTTTAATTTATTTGCGCACGCCAGGTTTCGAACACGCGACCTCTGGATTCGTATTCAAGGATCTACCACGTCTCGACCACGGAGATCGGCTTAGCAACTAAAAATGAAGAAAAAAATCCTTAAGTTTTGATTAGCTTGGTAAATTTAAAATGTTTAAAAAAACTTTGTATGAGACCACGAATATTATTTTATTTTTTATGACCGATCGGTTTCGCTAAGCCTAAACATCATCTGTGTACAAAATTAAACTCAACAAAAAATACAATGTGCGCGTTTATACATACATAGAGAGGGAAAACAAATTATAAGATAAAATAACAAAACAATGAAAAATTAATAGAATAACATTTAAATTATAACAAAGGAACAGAGAGAAAGAGACAGATAATATGAATTAATAATATTCATATTATCTGTCTCTTTTTTCTGTTCCTTTGTTATAATTTAAATGTTATTCTAGTGTTTTCTCGTTGTTTTATTAATTTATATTATAATTTGTTCTCCCTTTGTATGTATATACGAGTATAACCGCAAACTTTGTATTTTTGTTTAGTTTAATTTTGTACCTTGTTGATGCTTAGGCTAAGCAAAACCGGTCGGTCATTAAAATAAAATAATATTCGTGGTCTTGTACAAAGTTATTTTTTCATTTATTTAAACATGTCTCACCACGAAGTGATTGCTTTCTACTAAAATTTTAAATGTTTGCTTATGAAGAATTTTTTGTGATTTTTTTTTTCTTCTTGGTTTGAAAAATCGTTTTACGTAATGTTTGTTTTGTTCCAATCGTAGACCATTTGTTTCAGTGGTAATCCTAAGTGTCCGCGGCCACCTGGTCAGGAAGTTCATGCTCGCTGCCCACGCCCTCGGGATGACCAAGGGAGAATGGACCTTTCTCGACGTGGAAATCTTTCAGGTAAACTAATATTTCACTTGAACGTAGATCCATCTTCGTGTACACACAGACGCCCCAAACTTAGTATCCACACCAAATTCATTATTCAAACTATTCTGAACAAACAACATACGTGTATGTCGTCTTATAAACTTTCGCATGTTTACAGCAATAATTTACCATTATTATTTTGATTATAAAAAAGTATTCCTCTCTTGTAAATCATTCTCTTAATTAAAATTTCAAAGTACACTTACTTATGTTTGTATTTTCCACCACGCTTTTCTTCAATCACAAACCTTGCTCTAACCCTTTCTGCGTTCGCTTTTGTAAGTACACTTTCATATTAAAACATAATAAAAACAGAAAACCTACTGAGAATATTCGTACCGATGTCAGTATTACTTGGTTACATGTTAATGGGAGAAAAAAGAGAGATTTCGAAATATGAAAGAGTTATAGATGATACTCTAAGTAACGCCCTGGTGAAAGACCACCATTCGGAATTGAAACGTTGCTTAAATTGGTATAAGCCGTGTTTGGTGAGCAGATCTGAATAGCCAGGTACTTCCCAACCCTCCTTTTCCTCTTCCATATCTCTTTCCCTTCCCCGCTAGCACTTCCTTCAGCCTCAAAACAAACCCCAATTGGGGTGACATATTCTCACTAGCTCTAGACAGTTGGGAGCAGTTGGGACTCTTGTGCGGTAGTCACTATTAAAAATATATATATCGTCCCCGGAAGGCAAAAGGGCTGAAGCACCATTTTAAGAAGTTTACACCAGAGCACTTTAAAGTTTTTTTTGTTTTACAATAAAATTCATCAAGTACCTGGTTGGATTTTGACAAAAAAAAGTTGACTCAGGTAACTCAATGCTCTCACTGAGTTACCCAAAGCAACAAAAAGCTAAAAAAAAGTCCCAAACTTGTGTCGCTTGAGTCAAGCCTTCTCCCGAATGGTAAATATATTAGAGATGGCTAAAGGGAACAAAAGTTTTCAGAATCAAACGAACGTCAGATCATTCGATTCAGAAAAAAAAACTGATCAAAACTGCATGGTTAACTCATTTTTTACCAAAGTGTTGCTTAGGCAACAAATAATACTCGAAAACATCTATTGTTTTTTTATCGTCCTAAATTCACTTAGTTCGCTCCTTATTTTTTCAAAATTGCATAACAATATTCGGGAATCATCTTGAGCACTAACGTTCTGTAATGGGCTATCCCTTTTCACTGTAGTAGATTTATTGCGGGGTAGTATTCCCCGGAGTCGAATACAACCCTTCATTGAACATTTCAGGCAAATAACTGCAAAGCCCACAAAGACAGGTGCTTCCCACATTAACCGTTATAGAATAAATTGCGCTGGGGAATTCCTTACGCTGGGAATCCCCTAAAACACAACACTCGGAACTCTCAGTTCATTATATATCTGTGACCACCATTGTTATTTACAAAGCCATTTTAAGCTATCAGCATGAGTATTGAATAGCCTATGGCATGCGTACTAAATGATCATGTAAACTTGCGAAATAAAAACAAACCATCCTGCACAATTAGGCAATAGAATTCAATGTTATAAAACAATTAACGTCCATTACGTACCCCGAAGCCTATGAAATAGCAGAGTTTAGCCAAGAGCCGAAACACCCCACTTTACGTAAGACAATTTATAAAAGTGCATAGCAATATTTCCGTAATTTCAGCAAGAAAGGTCTAATGCTCTAAGCACACGGTAATACTCAAAATAAACTGAACTGGTTTGTGATTGAAATTACTAGCCGGTTATTAACTCTTTAGTGACTCAGCTTGACACACGCGGGCTACTCACAAGTCATCGAAATCGGTAGTTTTCTGTGTGGTGTGGTGAAGTTATATTTAACGGAATATTTTTCTACTTCTCCCACTAATTTTGAATTCATTATTTTGTTGACCGTTCATTTTCGTGATTAAAAATGAAATTGTTATAAAATGAAATACATTCAATGAAATGATATAAAATATAGAATAAAATGATGTGACAAGAAACATCGATGCATTTAATCGGACAAAAAACGTGACGGTAGTGCCGTGTGCGGCGTCTCATTTAATCACAAAGTTTCAAACTCATCGCGGACTGGTTAGTAATTTGAGTTCGTGATCAGTTTTTTTTTAGTATCTCCGTGTGCAGGGGGCCTAAGAAATACCAGCAACAATTTTCCACAGATATGGCTGGTTCACGAGGTGGTTTTCAAGCATCCCATGAAGTAAGGTGTTTGCATCAACCTGCTTTACTGGAAATAAGGTTTAGTGCAAAGAAGCCTGCTTAACTGGAGACCAGAAGAAAAAATATCACCAGGAAGGTGACAGCGGAGATGAAACCACGATCTCCAAAGAAGGTGATGGCGAAAATAGGAGACCATGACTCAAAACTGAAAATATTGAATGAACAAGAAAGGCCCAAATCCCGCATTGGCTAGAATAAGGATATGGAAGAAAAACATAATTTCTAATTTTGAGCGATTTGATACGGAAATATATGGAAAAAAATATGTTTTATGGATCGTATAAACAACGGTTATTTTATTTTTATCCGGCAGCATTAAATAAATATTGAAATATATTACCCATCGATAGATATCCTTGTTCGATGGTAGTACCGCATTCCGTATCTAATGCGATTTTTGTCATATTTGATTCTCATTTTATGGATGTTCAAGAAGATTTGAGTGATTCATCGAACGGTGAATTTGCGTTTTATTGCCCGTTTCTGCCAACCTATATATTTTACGATGTTGTGGTGAAAGGGTGGAACATAAATGAAAGAAAGATATCATATATGCGATGTTAATCTGCCATGGCTCGCACGTAATAAATGTATTGGAATATTTACTCCGTCTCACGGAGTATAATTGATTATTTATACGTGGTTATTCAGAATGCGTATTTAAATCATTTTTCCTTATCTCAGATAAGAGCGACTTTTGTAGGTCATACAATTTGAAAATCAAACCTAACAATCAACATCAGAACACCCAGACTAGAAGCCTCAAAAATAAACTCGTACACATAGAAAAAAAAATCTCAGCTGATAATATGAAGCGGGGCAACGCGCGTCTCTATTTATTCCTGTTGAATCCGAGAACATTTCTCTTTTGCATAATAAAATGGTACCTAAATTAAGTTTTTAAATAATTTAAAATTCGAACCGTTTCGATCCACGAATTCGTGGAATAACCGAGGCTGATGGGTTTCAAAATTTCATGTTACAACTTTATATTTAATTTCTGAATCGATTAGTACCAGGGAAACTAAAAACAGGTCTACCACATGTTAAATGTTTATTTTTTTTTAAATATATTTATAAAACAATGAACTACTTAGCGCAGTTTTGTGCTAGTTCACCTCAACTTCGCTTAAATTATCTAACCTAATACAACAACGAGAAAGTAATATGTAAAAATAAATATATGCAAATCAATACTATCTAAAATCATAATCGTTATCATAAATTATGAAAAAAATGATAATATATGGGTAAAACAGTAGATACGTACATCAATAGATTTTTTTTATAACGTTAAGGGTGTAAAAAATCCACTTAAAAAACGTGTATAAATATGATCAAATTTGTTATAGCAGAAAAAAGGAAATAATATTTAAGACAATCTACGTGTAGACACGTGAAAACATCAATATTAGAGTTTTATATAAAAGGTAACGATTCTGTAAACTGTGTAAATATAAAATATAACAGAAGAATGAGAAAACTTATGGATAAACCTTTTTCTTTCACGTGGCCTATATATTCAGATATTTGACAAGCTTATATTTTTCGTGCGCGTTATGCCAGCCACAATGTCATTCAATGCTTATAATTATAAAATGATTGATTTCTCTTTAATATTACCGAGACGAATATATGTTAATTATTCCCGTGGTGGGGAAACACATATCCAGGATTAAAATCGTCAATAATTTAACGAAAAATAATTAATAATATAATATTTTGCCGATGATGTCGGCAGAATTTAAAACATATTCCAAAATAAAATATCAGCTTAGCAATACCTCTCAAAATATTGTACAGATTATCCAAAGGACACATATACTCGTAATGGTTATTGTAAGCCTTAGAGTATAATAAATAATCCTTTCCAGTTTTGTAAATCTGTTTATCCTCAATTGTGACAGCCCCGCTTATATTCGAATAAAATCGACTATTTCCTCTTCATACCGTCCAACTGTGGATACAGGTCTTCTTCAAATGCCTCCAGATTAAAAGAAGAGAAGACGTACAAGTCTAGATGGTTTTGCTCTCAAAAGCCATCCGAAGTCGGAAGTTCTTTTCAGGTCTTCAGCCCGATGACATTAAAATTCCAACGGTCATGTCATCGAATTAATATTGTGTGGAATAAATATAAGATGCATGGAATGAATATTATGCCGAATGGATAACATGTCGAATGAATATTATTTCGAATAAAAAATATTACTAATGAATATTATGTAGAATGAATATCATGTAGAGTGGATATTATGTCAAATAATTATTATGTAGAATAAATATTATGGCAAATAAATATTATGTTGAATGAATATTATGTCAAATAAATATTATGTAGAATGAATATCATATAAAATAAATACTATAACGAAAGAGTATTGTGTCGAATTAATATTATGTCGAATGAATATCAAGTCGAATGAATATTTTGTCGGTAAATATTTTTAGAAAGAATAGAATGTTGAAAGAATATTATGTCGAATAAATATTATGTTGAATGGATATTATGTCAGATAAATATTTTTCAAAAGAATATCATGTTGAATGAATATTATGCCGGGTGATTATTATTTCGAAACAATATTATGTCGAGTAACTATTATTTCGAACGAATATAATGTCAATGAAGATTATGTCATTTGAAGTAATGTAGAATGAGTATAATTGAATATTGCAGGGCTCCTACTGGGGGGAGGCCGACTGGGAGGTGGGCGACTCCAACGACCAGGACGCACGCTCCGCCTACGAGGCCCTGCTGCGTGTCTCCCTGCTGCAGCCCACCAGCGACAGCTTCCACGAGTTCGCGCTCAAGGTCCGCACCAGGGCCAAGCAGTTCTACAACTACACCTTCTATTCGGGAGAAGAGGTAACTAAACTACTCGTGTCGCATACTACTGCCATGCACACTAAAAAAAACCATTAACCTCTAGTGTGCCAGAGGTGCCAATAGTCACCGGACATTCACAATTATCTTTTCACAAGTTTCTACCTTTTAAAACCTGTTATTCGCATATTTAAATGAACCGTAATCGCTTGTCAACAAAATAATCAATCCATAGAGATATTTTGCATTGCGTTATGTTCGGTACAAGACGAGTAATATTTATTTGAAGTTCGCTTGCCCGAGTGCGGCAGAAAAAACACGATTTTCAAAGTGACATTACTGTTTTCATTTACAGGAAAATCTCATGCAATTACTTTTATTTGGAAGGAAATGTATTCAACCACACAAAAATACAATAAAACAACAAAAAAGTGTTCACATTTCTCAATCATTTTTTTAATGATATGAGGGAGAAAAAACCGATTCTCCGAATATAAGTAACTGTTCCAGAAAAACTACTTGTTCCATTCTAATACAATTTGAAAAAATACATAAAAACATTATCTGAGAAGATAGCATAATTGACACAAACATCATTTTGTAAAACACAAGTGAGTTATTACAGTCAGCAAGGTACGACGGAAGTTGTACCTTGCGGGAATCCGGCATTCTAGAGGTTAAGAATAGCGTTTTGTGACACGCTGGTGAAATCTAACTTTGCATAGTAATGTGAAAAACATCATCTCTAAAACGGCCGAGCATCGAGTATCCTTTTGTCGCCTGTTACTGCGTGCGGTGAATTCTTCTCTACCTCCATTGATCAACTTGACTTACGTGAGTGTCAATCTGGACGCAAGAACAACTGCCGACTTACCCTTATTTATTAATTGGTTGCCTGACGTGAGCTACAAACACATAAAGTATTGACTTTTTGGCACAAGTAAGCCAGTACGACAGTGTATTTTTGTGACTTGTTCTGTAGACGTCCATAACAAGCGGCTATTATTTGTTTTATAAAATGTGCATACTCTTTAGCACTAGCGAAGAAATAGATTCGCCACTCCCTGTCTGTAGGCACATATTACGTACGATAAAAGTGTCAACTCTTCATAAATGATACGACCTTTTTATTGATTGTTCGCAAAACTTCCCAGTTTATTCTTCATTCGGAACCTCGATAACACTTTAACCCCAAAATAAACAAAAAAAACTTTTACTTTATGTCGCAATAAAGTTAGGCTTGTTTACAAAAATACTAGGTACATCAGTATCTTGTTTGACCTAGTTAAGTTTTGTCATTTCTTACGTTTCAGCGAATTACATTACTGAGCGTAACCCTAACGTAGATACACCGTTCGAAATTGAATTAAATGACCCTACGCTGTGATCACACCATATTTATTTCTAAGAAAGTATACCATGAACACAACCATACCCGATGTTGCCCTGGACCTGCAGATAACGCCAAGCATATCTACTTAAATATATCGACTGTTTTTAGGACAAATGCGTTATTCCACATTTGTTTGCATGCAAACATAGGCCTGGCGGTTTAAACAACTGTCACATTTTACACTGACGGCCTCCATGGTCAAGTGGTAAGACACTCGATTACGAATCCAAAGGTCGGGGGTTCAAACCCGGCGTGCGCAAATAACTTTTATTTAATTAATGTGTCTTGACACAAAATAATATAAAGTATATTTGCGGCACGTTCCAGAGTCGTAGATACTCTAAGTATCGTTCTGGTGAAACACCATTCGGAATCGAAACGTTGCTTGAAATGGCTTTAGCCGTTTTTGGTGACCAGATCTGAATATCCAGGTTCTCCTTCCCCATCTTTTTCCCCTCCCCATACCCCAATTAGGCATATCTTAGTCTCACTGGCTCTAGACGGTTGAGAGCAGTTGGGACTCTTGTGCGCTATTCACTATAATTTATTTTTTTAAAACACAGTCGCAAATCGATGATTAGTGCCATTGAGATTTTATAATAGCATGACCGTTATGTTATCACTAAGGCCTAAATTTCCTTGCAAAAAAATGTGGTGTAACGCCTCTCACCAAAACACAGTCGATATATCTATAATAAATTCTGCAAAGCGTTTTATTTTTGGGTCATTTAATGTTTTGTCGTTTTTAGATCATTGAAAGTTGCTCTTTTCCTAGAATGGTTGGGACCCATTTATTTTTCAAGAATAAACTAATTTTCATTTAAAAGTTTATTGTTGTGCTTTTTTCTTAGTCTTTCCTTGGGCGTTTCGTAATATTTACCCGTATTTATAGACTTTTATTTGTTATAATATCGTAAAAAAAAAATCTACCTTCTTCCTAAATGACTTCTCCTAAAAAGACCTACACCCACCAAAAGTTATAAACTAAACAAATTATAATCGGTCATAAAAATACCGTCGAGAAATTGTCTTTTTTAAATAGTGCATTTAATTATGTCTTACTATAGATAAAACTTTGCAATATACTGATATGTCTAAGAGTATTTAAATTTAATATTATTGAACTGTTTGAAAAAAGCAAATACTGAAGTTTTATAAAAAAATACTTTGTTTTAAGCCACTGTTATAAACCGAAACGAGTAGACTAATGTAGGTATGTATAACTTTTATGGGATTAAGATTAGTTATTTAGTGGTATAATTTTGTTTCTCTTTTTCAAATTACAATTAAAATGATGAAATTTAGGTTTGATTTTACCCCATTTATTTAAACTACGTCTCCAAAATGAGATTTTATCGCCTTAAGGAAACTTGCAGAATGAATTCCTCTTCCTGATTTTGTTGATCTCGTCAAACAAACTCGCTCGTAAATAGCCGACAACTGTTCAAATGTTTCCTATGTAACTTTATAGTCGAAGCGCCAGATGAAAAGTAGGTGAAAAATCGCGCTCAACAAAAATAACCAACTTTTCAATCATATTTTATAACTTCCCTTTAAACATTAGCTTCTTTACAAAAGCCATTGTAGTACTACTCTCGAAGATTACACCATCCAACTCCGGTCTCGATACGACGAACCTACGCATAGCGCAACGGGTGACAAGAAAAAGTAGAATTTTTTTGGAAAAATCGATGGTGGCTACTGAATATTTCTTTATGAAAATTTGGTGGCTTATTTGGCATGACTAGTACTACATATTGGCTGAGTTTGAGGTCTTAATATTCATAACAAGCCGAATTATGATTTTCTTTTTTAAAGTGTGCAAATTTGACGGTCTTTTGCAATTTGCAACGATTCTATTCATCTCACAGGATGCTGCGGGAGGTCAATCTCTTTGTTTTTTTAGCGCGCATAAGTTTCTTTTTATTTCATATTTTTTCTAGCCATAGTTTACAAAATAAACGCGAAAAACAAAAATAAATTGCACACTATAGCGCGTTTTTTCGCACACTTCGGAATGTTACATTTATTTTTATCGTAATCAGCGTCAAAAAATCTACACGAAACGATTTCAATTTCGGCAATGGGATTTTTCACCCACTTTTCCTCTGGCGCTTGGACTATCGGTAGCATTTTTGTTAGCAAATTTCTCCACTGCTAGACCTGTATCTTAAAAAAATCGTAAATAGTTATTGATAAACCAAAAAAGCATTCAGAAATTATGTAATTTGAAGTTAACGATATTTTAATTTGAGTCGGTGATATAGTATATTTCAAGTAACATGAGATTTTAACTTAATATATATGAGTGCTATCACCTGACACGTATTGTCATATTAACTAAAGTTCGATGACCCCACTGCAGTTGTGGCAAAAAAAAAGTATAATTAAGTGCCTAATTTAATGATTGCTGGTCTTATTTTACTCACACCCCATGCTACCTATTTCTCTGGTTTTTTCAACTCTCAAATATATTTGACTTATTCAGATTGGAACAGAAAAAATCTAAATATCACAAAAGGAAATACCCAGAGGGCGGTGAAAGCTCAAAAAAGAATTGAGTAGAACTTCTTTGACATCAATTTCGTAGTTGTATTGAATCTGTACCAAAAAAAATAAATTTTTGAGCAGCAATAAGGGTTGAATCTTGAAATATTTGCACTATGTTTATTGTTCATCATTTCCCAAAATGGCGATAATCCAAGTATTATTATATCTAATATGTCCTGTCGCTGAGAGATCCCGCTCCACTATAGCCTTTCTTTCAGGTGCATGAAAATGAGAAAGAGAAAGAAATCACAACGGAGCTATCGTCGGTATGCTTTTATTTACCGATGTGTCGGAAACGAGCAAACAAAGGGGTTGCTTTTCTAATATCAATTTTGTTTTGGGGCTGTCGCCATCGTAGTGGAATCTGCAAAGCAAGTAATTTTAATCGCCACGAGTAGAAAAGTCGTTATAAAACCTCGAGAGATATGTAAAAAAGCTATATTTTTAGATACTTTTTACTCAGTGTGGTTTTACTGCTTTTTGGGTCGTTTCTCGATTGGACATCCTTGTGACCGCTTGTTTGAAAATATGAGCACGTTGGTTAGAAACTCATAATTAATTTACTTATTCAATTTTCGCAATTTAGATTGGCTCATTAATGTATGTAAATTCGCTTGTGCTAACAACTTGAATTTCTTGTTGCCTCGATATAATTTACATGAACATTGACTAGCTTTACAATCTGGCTTCGCCACCCAAGATTTTAATGTCACGAAATCTTTTTTTTTTGCTTTATAATTTTTTTATTATGTTACAAAACAAGTAATATGGCGTCTTATCATTTTTTATCAGTTAAATGGAAATGACATCAAAGTTGTATTGCTTATGATATCAAAGTTGTATAGCTTATGATAGACAAAACGTCGCAAACTGAAAGAGTTGCGTTGACCGAAAAAAACACACAGAAAAAAGTGATCAGATTTCATTTTTTATGGTGAATATCGCACAAGAGTCCCAATTGCTCTCAACCGTCTAGAGCTAGTGAGACTATGGCATCCCCAATTGGAGTATATTGTGAGGCTAAAGGCAGTGGGGAGGGGAAGGAGATGGGGAAGGTTGGTAAGTGTACCTGGCTATTCAGAACTGGTTAAAGCTATTTTAAGCAACGTTTCGATTTTGAATGGTGGGCTTTTACCAGGGCGATACTTAGAGTAGCTACCACTCTGGAACGTGCCGCAAATATACTTTTTTAATTATTTTATATGAATTAAATGCGTTATAACACATATTCATTGACTAAAAGTTATTGACGCACGCCGGGTTTGAACCCGCGGCCTTTGGACACTGTTGGCAGGGCTCACCGGTCATATTTTTTTCAGTGAAACATACTAACAAATATTCTGCTATAAATATTAAATTATTAAGATATTCTCTATTGCAGTATTACTATTACAAAATATATTGTTAAATTGGGCAAGCTTTTATAAATTTAAAGGACGTACTTTATTTGGACTTATCTCGGTCGACTGTAGCCGCAACCCGGAACGGAAGGCACTAGTCAGGCTTAGCTTTATATCCAGAAATGGAGATAAAGTTAACTTATATGTCAGTACTTACAACGGAACAAAAACTTTAGTTTAGTTTGAGATGGAGCCCAAACTTAGAACACAGGGTTTTTCAGAGCAATAAGAGTATTGATAACTACCATTAGAACTACCTATCAGAAGTTGAAAACTAATAAAATTCGAGGAGGCAAAAAAAAAAATTATGGGAAAATAAATTACGTGATATTATTTTTCTGAATTCCAACTTTATGTTAATTTTATGATTTCTTTGATTGAGGTTGTCACCGTCTCTTTGAAAATTTTCTTTATTTTCGGAAAACTTTTTGTAATATTTTTAACATTTTTGAATTATTTTTCCGGGTTTTTGTGACCTCTTCCAATATCTTAACAATAAATCTGAATAAAGTTTCGGTTATCTCGGTAAAAACTTGCAAACGAGGGGTTTTGGCGTTTTACAATTTGCAGGTTTTTTTTACAGTGAATACTGCACAGGAGTCTCAACTGCTCCCAACCAGTCAGTGAAACATGTCATTTCTAGTTGGGCTATTTTGTAAGGTTGAAGGTAGTTGGGAGGGAAAGGAGATGGGAAAGAGGAAGATTGGGAATGCCTGGCTATTCAGATCTGGTCACCAAACACGACTAAAACCATTTCAAGCAACGTTTTGATTCCGAATGGCGGTATTTCACCAGAACCACAAATATTTTCAGCTAGCAATATTATAAAATTATTTTGCTAAGCTTTTTAATATCTTAACAGTAAAGCTGAATATCTTTTCTCTTTTCGGTTATCTCAGTAAAAACTCTCAAACGAGGAGATTTGGCGTTATGGAATTTGCACATATTTTTCTTTCTATGTTACCACAAATATTTTCAAAGCGCAATGTTTTTTGAATTTATGTTGATAAGCTGTTAAAATAAGACAAGACGCCATATTGATGATTATCATTTTTTCAAAAAGGTTAAATATTACGAAAAAAAAGTGCTGAAACTCGGGTGAAGCTGGGGAATTGCAGTAGTAACTAATAGAAATGTTAGAAGGTGAACATTTCCAACGTTTTTGTAATAGAATTTGTAACGAGTTTAATATTTTCCCATTTTCAATGAAAATTTATATCTACGTGTTTTGTGTTAAAATTCCAGATTTCAATGAAACTTTATCACTGTTTGTGTTAAAATTTCAGATTTCAATGAATGTTTATTACTTTTTTCGTATTAAAATTCCAGATTACATTGAAACATGGAAATAGAGGTGAAAGCCCACGACTGTTTCGTGATAAAAAGTCAGATTTCAATAAAACTTTATTACTGTTTTCGTGTTAAAATTTCAGATTTTTATGAAACTTTATTATTTACTATTTTCGTGTTAAAATTACACATTTTGATGAAAATTTATACCTGTTTCGTGTACAAGTTTCAGATTTCAATGAAACTTTATCACTTTTGTATTAAAATTCCAGATTTCAACTAAACTTTATTACTGCTTTCGTATTAAAATTCATATTTCAACCGATTTCAATGAAACTTAATCAGTTTTCGTGTTTTTTTAACTGTCTAGGTGAATTTCTTCATCGGCGCCTTCTACGACGGCGTGTACTTGCTAGGCATGGCGCTCAACGAGACGCTGACGGCGGGAGAGAACATCCGGGACGGGGTGGCCATCACCCGCCGGATGTGGAACAGAGACTTCCACGGTGAGTGATCCTTTCATTATACGAGTACCTACCGTTGACTTCTATGGTCATTGTTTTCCGAACAATGGGAAATAGCAATTATGAAATAAGTTTAGTTATTGGTGAGAGGGTAATATTAATTATTGTCGATGTTTACCGAACTCCAGTTCTAGTCAATATGGCAGTGTGCTACGACAGGCATAATGTTGCAGGTACCTTTCAACTGACAACGTTAATTTCATAAAATTAACGTAAAAAGGCGATCTTAAGGGGCACCCAATGCCCGCATTATAAAATGAATTACTTAGAAGTGACTACTTGAACTCGCCTAGAGCTACAGTAGATACACTGACTTGTTATACTGTGGTGATAATTGAGAACTACGATTATAATAATACAATATTATTTATTAGACCATTTAAGCTCCGTGCCGTGTTAAGCAGGTTATACAACACCATCATCTATGGGCTAGATGATGGTGTTGTATAATTTGCTTAACAATAGGAGCCAACCAAGTACCAGAATAATATTTATGATCCTAACTAACGAGAATACAACACAGGGAACCTAAATGATCTCTCAAAGCAATACACTGAAAAAAATAAGCGCTTGACAGCGACCATTACAGTGATTTGTGTATAAGAACAAAGTTTGTTCATAGCTAGTTGAACCAAATGGTTCAACCTAGCCCCACCCATGTTGTATTACAAATTTCATCGGATAACTCATACACTACTAAATGTACTACAATTTTAATATTGAAATGATAAAGTTAAATAAACACCGAAATATATATTTTTTTTTTTATTATTTTATAGTCTTTACTCCCAACTGCTCTTAACCGTATAGAGCCCTGAGACTATGGCATCCCCAAATAGGGTATGTTGTGAGGCTGAAAGTAGTGGGGAGGGGAAGGAGATTGTAAAGAAGAAGGTTGAAAAGTACCTGGCTATTTAGATCTGGTTACCAAACACGGCTAAAGCCATTTCAAGCAACGTTTCGATTCTGAATGGTGGTCTTTCACTAGGGCGATACTTGGAGTATCTATCACTCTGGAACGTGCCGCAAATATTTTTTTTTATATGAATCAAATGTGTTACGACACACATTAATTAAATAAGAGTTATTGGCCCACGCCGGGTTTGAACCCGCGACCTTTGGATTCGTAGTCGAGCGTCTTACCACTCGACCATGGAGGCCGTCAAACTGAATGCTTGTCGGCGTGATCCCCCTCTTTCTAGCTTGCTAAAACGTGTTCAATACTCTTTTATAAGTCTTTCGACTCCGAAGATATTTGCGTGGCCCAACAAGCCCCGTGGTTCAACTAGCCCCGCTCTACCCAACACCATCGAAGAAAAATATTTTATTTTATTTTATTTTTTATAGTCGAATTAATTTAATTTGAAGCCGCAGCACTCTCAGAATGGCAGGACCAAAGTAGATATAACAAGAAATGATCACTATTGCAAATGCTTCCAGGAAGCAACTCTTATTTCTGGGGCGAATTCAATACAACGACGAAATGTATGTTGAAGAAGTTTCAAAAAATTATTTCCAGGGCTTTCACCTCTAATTCCATGTCTAACGTTCGCGTTTCCAGGCATAACCGGGCACGTGCGCATCGACGACAACGGCGACCGCGACGCCGACTACTCCCTGCTAGACCTGGACCCGCACACGGGCCGCTTCCAGGTGGTGGCGCACTACTACGGCAAGGGGCGCACCTACGCCCCCGTGCCAGGCCAGCGCATCCACTGGCCGGGGGGCCGTGCCACCCCGCCCCGGGACGTGCCCCGCTGCGGCTTCCTTGGCACGGACAGGGCCTGCAGCGCCAATGGTGAGTCCTGAAAGCTTTGCGAATGGGCTGATAAAAGGAAGTGTGTATGGTTTTATGGAAGGTGTTATGCAATGGTACTTTATTATTTCATGGTGTCGAGGAATTCAAATGAAAAATACGTATGTATTTATGAGATACATGGACCCGTTGTCGATGGCAATTTTCAACTGTTGAATATAACCGTTAGAAATAACGCCGACGTTGACACAACGATATTGATTTTAATAATTATAATCCCCTGTTGGAAAAGTTAAAACAGTTGGATCGTTGGGACCGTTGAGGATGTTATTAATAACGCAAAAGCTATATCTTACTTGCCACCCGTAGATTTACTTGACTCTAGGCGTTACGTATCAGCCGTTTCGGATAGGAAAATCCACAAAGACGTATAGCAAGGAGGTATACAACTAAAAGATCATTCCAAAGTGCGCATAATATTGTTCACGAAGTATACACTCTTACACATTTTTGTTTATTTGGCGCTAAAGCTAAAAAAATAAGTTCAATCAGTGAGTGTTAAGACTGCGTTGCGTTAAATAATATCCGTAAGTAACTATTGACATCCAACTGTTGGCGCAAATTTTCGTCAATAGCGTTGAACGTTGGCGGCATCTAGCTGTTATTTCCAATGGCTAATTATATTTTGATACAGTGCTAACATGAATACATATGTCATTCGTATCAACTCAATTGCACGACTTGTAACCGGCGAATGCCTAAAAACGAATCAGATTATTATAATATAGGCGATATTTTTCTGCTAAGTTGCTCTCTAAACGGGAAGCTATTTTTCAACAAAAAAATACCTACCCATTTATAAAAAAAAGATCGTTCTTTTACGAGATTAAAAAATGCTAATTCATATCTCTTAAGATAAACTTTACGTGATCATTTAACTAAAACGGAAGAAATCGCTAAATATACAATATTATACTTGCAATATATTTTAGAATATATCAAATTACTAACTACATACCGCACCCCTAAATTTATAAGAGTTGATTGGGTACCGGACTGTAACTATGCGTGAATGATACTTGTGGTAAATATAATTCTATTTAGTTTAAGAAAAGTTACTGAAGTGGTGTATTTTTTACAGCTGTGTTTAAATTAGAATATTATAATTATTGATGTGAATGATTTTCAACGCGTTCTGAGAAATTGTATGTTTGAATAATTATTATGACAGAGAAAGGCCCAAACACGCAACACAAATAATGATTTTTCAGATGCTATCTTTTTGTAAATAAAAGATTTTCTCTCGTCATTTCATGCTGCTCATAAAGACGCTTTTGAAGTGATTTTGTATGGCTCTTTTGGATTTGGAATTTTCCTGGCTTTTGCAGCAACATTAGCATGCTTAGCATACAAGTAAGTCCCTATTTTTAACCAACTCAAAAATGTTAAATTGCAAGTGTGCCCCACTGTTGAGCTTGGCAGTCACCTTTGGTAAGGAGCCCCTAACTATCTTGAAAAGCACTCGACTGCGAAAACGGATGCTCTGTTCGATAGATTTTCCTATCTTAACGGACGGTTGCAGTCATCAGAACATAGTCGTGTCAGATGGAAACGATGTGTTTGTTCTACTTGTATTTCTGTAGAAGATACTCTAAATAAATAACTTAATCGATGATCCTTCGACACGGCACACAACCAAGAAACACATCAAACACGTGACATTTGGACACGGTTGGTATTTTTCGAGTTTTTTTATCATTCTTGTGCTCAAAATGTGACTGTGGAATGTTTTTTTAGCATTTTTGTTTTATACTACTAACAATGTACAATTCAATGTTTTCATCTATAATAAAATCTGGTATGAGGTATGACTAAAAAAATCATAAACATAGGGGCAGTAAAAAATATAAATAATGTGTAACCTAAGAAAGTCTCTTGCAGTGGTTATTTTGAAGGCTCTCATTGGATCCTACACAATCCATCATTCTGTGTTCAGAAATCTATTAAAACGTGTTTAAATGATAAAATTACAGGCACATGCGATTATCGGCAGACCTGAATAATATGTCCTGGAGAATCCGCGCAGAGGAAGTCTTGCTTGAAGTTGGCAAACCTTACGGCTCCAAACTAGGACTGCAGAAAATTAATGATGTGAGTTAAAAACTAAAATACGCAATAAAATAAGATTTGGAGTAAAGGGCAGAATGATAATCATTACCATATAGTTTAAAACGCATAGAGCAAGCGTCATAATGCAACTTACTTAAACACTTCAGCTAATCAAAGGTTCCATTTCAGTAAGCAGGTAGCCAACAAGATGATTTGAGCAGGCCCGGCCCTGAGCCAAACGGAACCTGGCGCAGATTAAATTTTGAGCGCTCTTTGTCCAATCTAAATGTAAACAAACCAACAAACAAAAATTTTAAATGACTTTTTTTCTACGTCTAATAAAGTAGCTTATTGTGTAATTGTATTTCAGGTATCTCCGTTATATTCCATGAGAACCCATAATGGTTATATACAAACCGTCTTACTTATTAGATTTTTACGCGCCGACTTAGTGTTGGTTTAGTTACACCGGACGTAGGCCATTAAATTAGACAGATAAGCCGTGGTTTTAAAGCAAGTTTATCGCTATTCCGACCTTATAACACGCGTAACATTTACACCTCGTTTATAAGTAAGGGGGTAAAAGTATAACTTTTATACAAAATATCATCGCTATTAACCACTCGTTTTTGGCAGGTTTCCCCTCTAAAATAACTAAATATAAACTCACAGATCCAACAATGTACATGTTTCAAGTGTAAATGTTTTGTTGTGTTATATTTGCAGAGTAATACTATGACTCGCGTATTGTTAAAAAAAAAACAGCGCCTTAGCAATTCGCCGCCTGGAGCGGACTGCTCCGATTGCGGCTGCACAAAACCGGACCTGGATTTGAGTGCCTGAGTTACATACTTTTAACAACCTTGGAAGTATCGTGGCTTGAGCGGCCTGTCTGCTCGGTCACTTATAAAAGTGACAAAATATATGTTGTACGAGTATTTTCCAGAACTGTTGGTAGAAGTTGTCACTAGGGCGGAACAACTCAGGTTCTCCGCAAAATTAAAAAATCGACGTATTATACCATTTAAAACTGACGGTGATAATGACGATTTTAGCTCGTGCACATTGTATTCGCAAAATTGTATACAAATCAAAAATTGTAAGTTACGTTATTTTAGACCATGCAGGTTCTATTTTATTGATTTCAAAAATGATTAAATTTCGAAGGCACCTATCAAAAATGCAATATATTAAAAAATTGCTACGGTTTTGAAAATAACACTAAAAAGTTAAATGCCTTAGAAAAAAATATGTAAGAAAGAATAGTTGATTATTTATTCTAATCTTTGAATATTATTTATTTTAGCTGACATACGGATTGCACAGCGCCCGGGCCTCCATTGTGTCCTGCAACTCTATTCCACCAGCGCAAGTGTTTACCACAGTGGGAATATACAAGGGAAACAGAGTTGCCATAAAAAAAGTCACTAAGAAGAAAGTGGATCTGAACAAGAAACTGCTTTGGGAAATCAAACAAGTACTACACAATATTTTTTCTGTTTTAAATGTGCAATATCTGTGTAGGTACCATGAGTATATGGCCCTGCGCACACTGTGCAACCTAAATCCAACTAAAACTAGTTGGTGACAGCAATAACGAACTGGCTGGCGACCAAGATTCGCTCACCACGCTACTTGAGTTGCTACGATTTGGCCGACAGGCGGAATCCTTTGCCCTTTGCCACGGACTGGAGCAACTGGTGCAGGAACCTACGAGGGTTCCTGACGTCCAGACTCACCGCTCCAATCTGTTAGACCTGTTTTTAACCACCACGCCACACGGGTACAAGATTGAAGTCACAGCGCCTTTAGGATCGTCCGACCACTGCCTGGTTATGACATCAATCCCCGTTATTTGCAGAGCGCTTAACGCAACGCCCAAGAGAAAAATGTGGCATTATAGGTCAGCAGATTGGTTCGGTCTGCGGGCGCACCTGAATGCTTTCCCGTGGTCAGCTGTCTGTTTTCGGACTTCGGATCCTTCCAGATGTGCCCGAAATTGGTGAAGTCATCACATCTGCGATGGATGGTTTCATACCATCTACCGTTAAACAAACTGGGGTAGGCTCAAAGACGTGGTTCAGTCGACAATGCTCAGATGCAGTTCGACGAAAAAACGCGGCTTACCGAGCCTACAACACATCTCGAACGTCCGAAAGCATATCAGCTTACAACCAATTGGCAAAGGAGAGCAAGAAAATCATTAATAAGTCAAAATTTGAGCACGACCTGCAGATCAGCAGAAAGCTGGCTGCCTGCCCGAATGGCAGCAGAGCGTTTTGGTCGCTAGCGGGCTCCATAGGTCGTAATTTCTGCAAATCCAGTCTGCCGCCTCTTACTAGACCCGATTCATCCTATTTCCAAAAAGGGTGACCGCTCCAACCTGGCCAACTACCACCCCATAGCGATCACATCGATTCTATCCAAGGTGATGGAACGTGTGATCAACGACAAACTGCTCACATACCTCGAGGAGAACAAAATAATTAACGACCGTCAATACGGATTTCGGCGGAACCGGTCCTGCGGTGATCTTCTCGCGTATGTGACGCATGTTTGGGGGCGGTGCTTGGAATGTTTCAGTGAGACCCAAACGGTTGCACTGGACATTTCTAAAGCCTTTGACCGGGTTTGGCACCGAGGACTTGTCAACAAACTGCCATCTTACGGACTTTCCGCATCCTTGTGTACGTGGATTGCCGATTTTTTGAGGTAGAGGTCGATTCAGACGGTTGTTGACGGTATCACCTCTTCCTCTCATTCAATTAATGCTGGCGTCCCCCAAGGATCGGTTCTGTCTCCAACTTTGTTTTTGTTGCACATTAACGACCTTTTGTCATGTGCACCAATACATTGTTACGCGGATGACAGTACAGTTCATGATGGTTTTTTGTTTGACAAGCCCCCAAAGGGCACAGAAACAAAAACGGCTCGGCGAGCTTTGAAGCAGAGAATGGACGAGTACCTTGAGAGAATCTCCTCTTGGGGTAAGAGTAATCTCGTCGAATTTAATGTTTCAAAGACCCAATCACGCCTGATTACGACTAAAAAGGATCCAAATGATAATTTAGTCTCCTTCAACGGAAGTAATCTTCCCAACAAAC
Source organism: Drusus annulatus (assembly GCA_022651775.1). Lineage (NCBI taxonomy): Eukaryota > Metazoa > Arthropoda > Insecta > Trichoptera > Limnephilidae > Drusus > Drusus annulatus. Next base: position 116,261 of record JAGWCC010000857.1, read on the forward strand.
CTTCCATTGAGATGCTTGGTGTAACCTTAAGTGACCAGTTAAGGCACTGGAGCTCCATCGAAGCCAAAGTAAAGTTAGCTTCTTAGAAGTTGGGCGTGTTGTACAGGGCCCGCAGATACTTCAATAGTACACAACTGCTGACCTTGTACAAATCGCAAGTACGCCCCACTGTTGAATTTGGCAGCCACCTCTGGTCTGGAGCCCCTAAATACCTGAAAAAACCCTTGACTCTGTGCAGAAACGGGCGGCCCGTTTGATAGATTCTCCTATCTTAACAAACGGATTGCAAGCTTTGGAGCACAGACGTCAGGTGGGAATGCTGTCCTTGTTCTACGGGTATTTCAATGGAAGATGCTCCGAGGAACAGGTCGCTTTTACGACTCGTTCTTATGTTCAACAGCTCGGCTATGGAACGATTTGCCGGCCTCTGTGTTTCCTCCCTCCTTCAACATGGGCCTCTTCAAGACCCAAGTTTACTCCTTCCTTTCCTCAAAAAAACCCTCCACACAGCATCCCCAAATATGACATAGGCCCTGAAGGAAATTGTTTTCCTCAAGGCCTCCTGTGTGAAATTATTGTAAAAAAAAAAAAAGTCATTATCTCATCTGAAATCTCTATCGATGGCAATAGGAGTTTTTCAAATATTACCAGGTTATTCGTAACCCGGGAATTTTGTCTTTGTCTTCGCAATACACGGTGTCATTGTCATATTGCGTTAAAAATGTCTATATCGCAACTGGAAACGGCAACGCGCAGGCGACTAGCACGACGAGTTGCGAGAGACTAGTTGCGTTGGCGTTGAGAACGGGTTGCGTCGTTTGCGGATCGGCATTGAAATGCACAGAAGAGCAACATGAGTTACCAACTGTTTTTTTTTAGCTGCCCCATGTGCGGAGGGTTTAAAGCGAAAATTCTGTGTGCTCAAGTAGCAGAAACTCTCGAAAGGTCAGCTGGAGCTGAAATTTGAAACATCATGAAACTTGTCAACTTTTTCTGTATTGAATTTCTAGGTCAGGCTAGGTTTTTTTTCAGCTCGTAACGTCATTACTACTATGTGCTATAGACCTTTGAAATAACCATATATATATATATATATGGTTATTTCAAAGGTAAAATTTTTAAATTATTTAATATTTCTAAATTATTGACATATATATATATATGTCAATAATTTAGACAATGTGCCAAATATTTTGGTAAAAGAGTAGGCAATACCGGTAGTAATAACTAACTAGTCTAAACTCAAACGTTAAGCTCTGAAAACTGTTTCGTAAAATTTGTGCTGAGAATAAAACAAAGGGTAAAGCTGAGTATGAAAACTAGTAATGTTTGCATTTCAACAAGAGTAATATCGCCTAATAGAATATGATGATATATTTGTAGGTACGCGATGTATCTCACGAAAACACGGTGAGGTTTGTGGGGGCCTGCATCGAGTGTCCTACCGTTCTGATACTGACTGAATACTGCCCCAAAGGATCGCTTAGGGATGTCTTGAACAATGACGCCCTCAAACTAGACTGGAACTTCCGCATGTCTTTGATTCATGACATTATAAAGGTGAGCTCTTCTTTATTATTATTTTAAGTAGATACCCAAACAATTAAATCAAAAACTTACCAAACGACAACTAGTCAAAAGTTTTTGTTTCGTAGTGTTGTCTTGCAATATGCGGATAATTAGCGATATTAAATTTAAGAACAAATTCAAGATAGATAAGTTTTAAAATGTCAACTTATTTCAGATTTTTTTTCAAACAGTACTTCTAAGATCGTCATTCAAATATCGAGATAATATCATTTCGAATGCGAGTCTAATGATAACACTGAAAAATTGGGAAAAAAGGAAAACAACGTGTATAAAATTTTTATTAGTGAATAAAAAATTTTTTGGGTATGAATTTTTTAAAAGTTCAAGTTAATGCGGCGATTTTCATAGCATAGGGGATTTTTTTCGACTGTTGGAACATGGTCTTGGGTTCAATTTCAATTTTAATTTCTAAAACACAAAAACGATTTTTTTAAATCTGTGTAAAAATAAGTAAGAATTTTGGTCTGGGTAATGTGATTATTCATAAATAAACCAACCCACCTGGTAGCAGGGTATTTTTATGTTCTGTGCAAACAATTTGGAAGAAGAGAGGCCTTCATTCAGTAGGGGATCGAAACAGCTGATAAATAGCTGTATTTTGGCCAGTATATTGAACAATTGAATAATGCATAAATTTTGTTCTAGGGAATGGCGTATATACACAGTTCTGAAGTGATGGTGCATGGAAAACTGCGATCATACAACTGCCTTATCGATGGGAGATTTGTGTTGAAAATATCAGATTTCGGACTTACAACTCTTACGACGCCTGCTGAAGTGATCAAAGATTCACATTATTACAATAGTAAGCTATTCCAAATTTAACCCCAATTTACCTCTGTCTCGACACAGGAATCTTCTAGTGAGACAGACATGGACCAAACCCATATTTTATATTTCATAAAAGATAAATAAATAAAATAAAATTGAAAAAAGCATCCAACACATGACAGTACTTATTGCTAAGAAGTCAGGGAGTTGTAAAATGGATACAGGACTCAGGTTCTAAATGCGAGGTATGTTTTTAAGAGAAAATGTATCCATCGACGATAGATATTATAATATGACAATACTATTATCGGCTTTGGCAATTATATTTTATTATTTTGACAAAGAAATAATTTGAAATAATATGAGATTTCCCCATTAATCGAAATTACGAATTATAAATCATTTTTGTATGAAAAATTGATTGAACATTTTTCTTAAATAAAAAACTCGTTTTATTATTTTCAAATAACGGGGCTCTACTGCGTGTAGGTTCTTAATAATTAAAAAAAAAAAACTAAACTACAAAACTGTTATATAAAATATTACAATTTTTAATTAGAGTGGTTTTGTTTACCTGAAATTACCAATCACCATACAGGATTACCGGAAAATATTATTAAAAAAAGTCTTTGAACTTAGGAGTAGGAATATATATGGAGAGAGCTAAATATTTTTACCCAACCTATACAAATTTGCGATAAAACACTTTTCCTGGTTTTTACGTCGTTTACAATGAGAGAGAACGAGACAAGAAAAGTCATCATATAATATTGCAGTACTTTTAAGTATGTAAGAATGTTCTCCGTCCGCGCTTACTTCACATAATCGAATCGCATAACTTACGTCAACGGATTTTGAGGTTATTTCCTATTTTTGTTTTAATTGAAAAACTTGCAGTAGTAATACAAATAAATCAAACATGACGGGTGATATTTGTTATGCGTGAATATTCAAATAATACCAAACAAAGATTATAGAACATCACTTTTCAGAGGTATTTCAACAGTTTTAAATATTTTTGACCGAACTTTAGAATTTTCGCATTTTTTATGATATATGGTAAAGACATAAAATCAACAAAAAGATTCCATAATTATTTAGGCAAACCTTCTGTTGTTAAATTTATATGATATTTTGATTTTATAAATCATTTTAATGGTGTGTTGATATTGTTTTGTTTAATGTGTTCAAATATGTTTATTAAAAATGTCCGAATCCCATGTTGGGCGGTAACTAATAGGCTTTCCAACATCCTTTAATATATATTTGTCTCTTTATATCGAGTCAGTGTAAAGACTACCGTCCTGACTACACTGTTTCGCAAAGGTACCTCTCCATGTCCTCAAAGGTTTCAACATTGTGAAAATCAAGTCAATTCTTTTCATTTATTTGTCGGTTCATCACAAAGCTATATCTTATATCTTTATGTATAACAGAATTACTTTGGGTGGCTCCAGAATTACTCCCACTGACTCTTATTCCTGGCATTCCGGCAACCCAAAAGGGGGATGTTTACAGCTTTGGGATAATCTTGGAAGAAATCGTCGTGAGAGGAGGCCCATTTGAAGCTGCGAGACAATTCTTAGATCCCCAAGGTACGAAAATTATACTATTTATAAGTGATTAAGCATGATAAAGAAGCATTTTGACCTTGTATTCCTGAAAACATTTTCATCATCACGGTTACAAATAATTTCGTCATCACATCGCGTTTTAACGTTTGTGTGTTATACAGCCCTATACACTGTTATATGCACAGGTATATAATATTTCGAGATAAATTTAATGTATTCTGATAACATTTTATATTAATTTTATAATTATTTCTCCAGAGATTATAAGCAGAGTTGGAGCCAGAGAGAGTCCTCCCTTCCGCCCAGCTGTAGAGCAAAGGGATTGCCCGGACAATTTGATAGAACTAATGGAAAGGTGCTGGAGTGACAACCCAGACGAAAGACCTACGTTTGATGCTGTCAAAGGAACGGTGCGATGCATCATGAAGTAAGTAACACTCGAATCACTTTCGACACACCTTACAGGCTTTTAATGCTCTCTTATACCTAGATTGTCCAAAACTTTCACAGAGGTAGTAGATATATTTAACTGTTCGGAATCTAGGTACAAAAAAGGCATTGATCTGCATGTATCTCAAATACAACCATATTATGTTTTGTATAACTTGGTTAGTTCTTATTTCAATTGTGTTTTGATTCTGTTTTACATATGTGTTAGTGACGTTACTTTGTAGCATTCTAATGAAAGCAATACTACAAATGATTTATCTGCAAATTTTCTGCTATTAGTTAGAAAAATGTCTGATGTTTCCAGTGAATACAATCTTTTAACTGTAATCTTTTATATTCTATGAAAAAAATACCAAAATGTCAATAAAAGGTGCCGTTTTAAAACCAGCAAAGGCATTTTCGGACGTTTTATCTAAAATTCCAGTATGCATTTCACAAAGAATTTAAAAGATTACTGTTTAAGAATTGTATTCACTAGAAAACCTAGACATGTTTCTAACTACCCGAATAGAATTAACAGATAAATAATGTGTAGTTTTGCTTGTACTAGAAAACCAAAAGGTGTGTATTTTTGGGTGCTGACCCTTAACTTCTGTGACTTACTATCAGAAGTTGATTTTGTGAGAATAAGATATTCGTTAGTTTTATTTTCATTTTCTATTCAAGGGGATATTGCGATAATCTTATGGACGATCTACTGAGAAGGATGGAGCAGTATGCAAATAATTTAGAAACACTTGTTGAAGAAAAAACCGAACAATTATCTATGGAAAAGAAAAGATCAGAAGAATTGTTATATCAAGTACTGCCGAGGTAAGTACCTACTTATAAAGATGTATGAAACGAAATTATACATAGAAAAAGAAAAAATTTAACTTATGTATAATTTTTTGTTGTTGTTGCAGATTAGTAGCTCAACAGTTGATGGCGGGAGAAATGGTCCAGCCAGAGCAATTTGAGTGTGTAACAATATACTTCAGTGATATAGTTGGTTTCACAGCGCTCTGTGCCCAGAGCACGCCCATGGAGGTGGTAGATCTACTGAACGACCTCTACAGCACTTTCGATCGCATTATTGGATTCTACGATGTTTACAAAGTAAGTAACCGGTTTGTACCGGACGTATTGTCAGCACATTGACTATAAACTTATGAGGTGTCGGTTTCTCTAGTCAGCCAGCTGTCAGGTATTAGAAGACCTGGGTCGGGTGCAGCAAGTCAAGGTATCCAAGAGCCGTAGAAGGCGATGGTTCAGGGGAAATGCAGAGTCAAAGAAGTTGTAGAGGTCCAGGCAGGAAGAAGCAGTCAGACGGAGCGATTAGGGAGAGATGATGCTGGTAGACGTGCTGTGAGTGTTCTGGTTTGGACCGGTTTTAGCGCAATATTTATAGCACCGGCTTAGCTACCGCCGCTTGGCTCGGCGTCGAACGCAAAAAATCGCCCCCTTTTGTAGTGTTCCTCTCTTTGAGGACTCATATTTTCCGCTAACATGCTTGTAGTGAAAAAGCAAAAATAACCAGCAAAAGCTCTTTCCAAGTTTTTTCACTCTAATCAAACCACTTCTTTTCAGCATTTTTATTAAAGTTACAGGAAATTACACAAATTGCACAGTGGACTTCCTCCGTTTAACATTTGGAAGAAAAAGACTCATTATTGCTTAAATCTAACATTTGAGTTTTACATTTATATCAATAGACGTTTTAGAGAGTCCAGCCGTCAAATCTGTACATTTTTAGTAGTGATATCAACGGCTGAACTGTCGTAATTCTAATTTTTTTTTTATTCTACTTAGCAAAATCATTTAATATCATTTGAGATGATTGAGATTTCAGTCCGGGTGGTGATTGGTTGCTGGCCAGTCCGGTAACCGTGCGATTCAGCCCCTGTCCGCCGGGGAGGGGATGCGACGTAAACACGGCGATCTGTACCGCCATCCGGTCCATAACGCTTCTGTCTCGTCATAAATGCGCTTTCCCGCTCTGAGCGTGTACGTCCGATACACTCCTGGTGCAGTGTCGGCTGCGCCTACTTTTCTCGGACGTAGCGGGGTTCTCTTGTCCAGCGGCGTCCTGTGCGGCCTTTTCCCCTCCGGCGGCGGTGGGCGCTCTTGTCGGGGGTCTATGATGTAGGTGTCGTCTGGAGTACGGCAATTTTGACAGCGGGGCGCACGAACACTCCAGTGCAACTCCGGACTCCTACGGTCCTGATTTCCGCCATTTTTTTTTGAGCGCTCGGGTGGTCCGCCTTTTGGTGATAATGACGGATCAAATGCCGGGTATACGGGTCGACACCATCTAGTATGATCGGTGTACGCACGCCGATGGCGACCCCTTTCAGGGTCTGTAGCCGTGAGTTCATCCTAATGACCCCGCCTAGGCCTAGGAAAAGCGCTATCGCGCGAAGTCAGCTGCCGGCGGGTAGTGTTTCGCCTTCTCGAGTGACGTAAATTCCGGCCCTGAATGCGTCCGATTGTGACTTTTTGACCCAAATTTTCTCAGCCTGACGGATTTCTTTCACACGTAGAGGCCCTTCTATTGGTTTGCTTGGTTCTGCCCGGCATCGCCTTATAAAGCGAAGAACCTATCCAGTGGTACGGATGAGGTGGTGCCAGGACGAAAATCGCTCTATGTGCGGTAGTGCATCTCCAGTCGTGACAGTGGGGCTCACGTATCGCGGCTTCACTTCTGAAACTTGGTTGTCAGACCGGATGAGAGGCTCCTTTTCTTGGGTCCATGTAGACTCCGGAGCCGGTGATGAAAAAGGGGCCGCTGAAACAGGTGCCCGCGGCTGTGAGATCCGGGGCTCGATGTCCCGTGTACATATGTCGGCCGGGTTTAATTTGGCAGGTACCCATTTCAGGCGCGCCGATCTCGGTCAAGTCATATACGAGTATTTCGTATAGCCGGTTAGCCACAAAAGCAGAGTAAGTCCGGATCCGTTCTTAGCCAGCATAAGATGGTTGAGTCCGTCCAATATGTGATGTTGCTGACCTCTATCTGGCTTAATCTAACATTGCATAAACTAACATTTGCTCTGTGGGGCCACATATTTTCACAGGTATCACTTTGAACAAGACTGAATTCTGTCCATTTCACGGAGTTTTTGTCACTGTTTCTGCACTTCTTTCCGCGCTAGGGCGCGATGTATCGGCGGACGCAGTGACCCGCAACGGGTCGTGGAGTCATCTATGATGCGGCAGGCGGCATGAACTTACCCCACACCATACGCAAATTTTGCACGATCGGGTATGATAAGTGGTGTCAAGACACTTGTAACAGAGACGCGCACTTTTTACTTTCCCACCGTACGGAAACACTTTTGTCTTAAAACACTGGGAACTCGCGTGTTTTATGGGCGCTTACACATTACGAACATTTGTCCTTGCAAATTTGAACACTTTGTTCTGTTCCCGAGAACTCTATGTCAATGTAATAAGTCTTTTTCTTTATCGAACATGAGTGCCGGCGAACCGGTGTTCCAAAACGTCTAGTATCTCCGGCACTTGTATGGGGTCCATCAATAGAGGAGCTGACAGCTTCCCGTACTTTTTCCTTTCAGCGCACGTTTAAGGCGCATAAGGTTTCTGCGGACGTCATCCCACACATCAATATGAATTGGTGAAACTGGGCACGACAGGCAGGCCATTCTGGCGGCGTATCCGTAGTAAGCCGGCAAGTTCTTGGCGCTTAATTGGCGCGCAATTAGCGACGCCATTCGGTTTTCATCCTCGGGCTGCGGTCGCGGCAATCTTCCGTTCTGCGAATTGCGGAAGGCTTCGACCATAACCGCGGAGATTTGTAAGAGCGGGTAGCTGTGTTGTTGACCCAATCTTGGGCTTGGCGCGCCGTCTCGTCCGCTGTAGGGACGACTCCGAGAAAGTGACGTATGTGTTGTTCATAGGAGGTATTTGACCCGACATCTGCGCGTATATGCGGTACCCGGCTGTATTGCGGCCTAAGTTCTGGGCCCAGACACTCCGTGTTGATGGCGCGCTGTTTTAATTGAGGGCAGCAAAAAGGGGTGTTTGGCCTTGCATCGCATTGTCGGAGACCGGTATTTTGCGCCGTGCGTAGCTCCATGTATAGCACCTGTTGTGACGCCTTGTGTAGCGCTCTGTGAGAGGCGCCATGTGGGGCGCTGTGTGAGGCGCCTTGCGTGGCGCCGTGTATATTGATGGCGCTGATATATTTAGGCTGCGGAGGGGGGTGTTTGACGCTGCATTGTAGCGTCGAATGCTACGAGGCCCGGTACTCTGCGCTGTAAGGGGCGCCTTTATATAGCGCCTTGTGGAGCGCTTTGCGGAGGCACTAATGGTGGCTCGTGTTAAGCTTTGTGTGGCCTCTTATGTGGCGCCTCGTAGCGGCGGTAGCAAAAGGGGGGCCCCTTCGTGTGGGGGGCGGGGGTTTTTTTTGGGGCCCCTCGAGGGGTCCCAAAACCCGTGTTAAAGGGGGGGGCCCGGGGGGGGCCTTAAATTGTTGGGGGGGGGGCCCCCCTA